>CM039675.1:133276569-133542949 GCA_022496015.1 Hordeum marinum | reverse complement strand
GCCAACCTCTAGACATGCTTTAGCTCTGTAGGAATTACAAGTTCTGATAGAGCACGGATCTTAGCCGGATTCGCATCGCTGGATTCACACGGATCTTAATTTCCTCTAACCTGGTGTTGAAGTAGAATGTCCCGTAGGGGGTGATGAATGTGGTTGCGGCTTGATCGGATTCCTTCATTTTAATCTACTGGTATCCGGAATAAGCGTCGACGAAACACAAGGAGTTGTGTCCGGCTGTGGCGTCGATGATCTGGTCTATGCATGGTAAGGGGAAAGGGTCCTTAGGGCAGGCCTTGTGGAGGTCTTTGAAATCAACGCACAGCCGCCAGGAATTTTCTTTCTTTTCTACCATCACCAGGTTTGCCAACCATTCGGGGTGCTTAATATCCCGAATGAATCCGGACTCTAGCAGTTTAGCTAATTCTTCACCCATAGCTTGCCATTTGGGTTCAGAAAAGCATCACAGAGTCTGCTTAATGGACTTGAAGCCTGCAATGACGTTCAGACTATGTTCTGCCAGCCGCCGTGGGATTCCAGGCATATCGGAAGGATACCAGGCGAAGATGTCCTAGTTTTCCCGTAAGAATGTCTGTAGTACTTCATCCACTATGGGATCGAGCTGAGCTCCGATGGACGTTCTCTTGTTGGGGTCCGTCGGGTGCACTTGAAATTTAACGATTTCCTCTGCGAGTTTAAAGGACGTGGGCTTGGGCCCTTTGCTAAGGATTGCGTCGTCCTTGTAAAATGTTGACCGAAGTGCGGTCAGTTCTTCTGCAGTGAAGGTCTTGGCTAGTGCCTCGAGGGCGAGCGCTGCTGTTTTGTTTTTGGCCCGAAGGACTATATTCGGATCACTGGCGATTGTGATTACTCTGTTTGGTCATGGCATTTTGAGTTTCATATACCCATAATGGGGTATAGCCTGGAATTTTGTGAAGGCGTCACATCCCAATAGGGCATGGTAGCTGCTGGGGAAGGGCACAATATGGAAGAGAAGTTCTTCGGAAAGGTAGTTTTCGGGCGTGCGAACACTACATCCAGGACGATACGTCCTGAACAACGCGCCTCTTTCCCCGGAATGATTCCCCGGAAAGTCGTGTTACTATGCTTGATGCGAGATCAGTCAAACTGCATTTTTTTTCCAGGTTGTCTTCGTAGATTAGGTTTAAACCACTGCCGCCGTCCATTAGCACCTTGTGTAACCTATAGCCATCGATGATGGGGTTCAGGACTAGTGCGGCCGGTGAGTGACTAGGAAGAATGGCTGGTCGGTCAGTATCTCCAAAGGTAATGGGTATGTCTGCCCATGCACTTGTTGCTGCCACATGGTAGACCTGTTTGAGTTCTTTAAGAGCTATTTTCCTCCTATTCCTTCAGGGGAACATTTTGTAGATCGTCAGGACTTCGGCATTATATTCGGGTGACGATGTGGAGCGCCTATTCGGCGGTAGCGCCTCAAGAATGGCCTCACCGCTTTTTGCGACCTGCCTGACAACCCAGCAAGCTCTAAGGCTGTGAGTCGGGTTTGTGTTTAGCAATACGGAATGTATAGGGCATGGTTTGTCCAACAGCCCGTTAAGGACAGTACTGACCCCTGTAAGGTGCCTGTTCCTCTTTTAGGTGGGTTCGAATCTGGTTGGCCACTTTGGAGGTAACCTCTTTTTCCGACCTCCTCTAGGTTGTTCGGTGAAGGTTAGTTTCGAAAATAACTGTTCGGCTTGCCAAGCGCTTTCCATGGCACAATATTTCTGTACCAAGTCTGACAGCTCAACGAAGTCACGAATGTGTCGGCGAGCCAGGGCGCTAAGAATCCCTTCATCATGGCAATTGTGCTTGAAGGTTGCCATTATCTATTGGTCACTAAGCCTTTTTCTCTGCTTCTAGCGAGCAGGAGTCTAGCCCAAAAATGATGAACTGACTCTCCTGGTAATTGTTTAATATCTCGTAAGTCCGAAGACTTGGGCTTTGGTGCGATACTTGGATGATCAGCTTGGGTGGTGGGTGGGAAATTTTTTGACTCCACGCCATGTTGTGAGTTTGGAATCACAGACTCCGAACTATGTGCCAGATCAGGGACCGACACCGGTCCGTCACCAGAGAGAACTCCGATGCCTGGGTTGTAGGCAAGGTCTCGATGAATGGTGACCGGGGTATAAACCGTTTTTAATTCCGGTCGCTAGGGGGACGAGCCCCAAGCCAGACACTCGACGGTGGTGACTAGGTGGGTGGCCGTGGGGACGTGAATCTCCCTATCGTCGGGTCTAAGCCCGAGCCGATCATAGATCGGAACCTGGTCATCAGACATACACATGGTCTTAATCCGATCAAAAAGCTCGTTTAAAAACGAGGTGATGGTAGGATGCGTGTCGCTGAAGCGAGTGGAGTCGATATGCGGTGTCGTAGTTCCAGAGCTGCAAAGAGCGGTTCCGGGTCCTGTTTAGCCGTGGTAGATCCGGTCACAATGGTGAAAGCACATTTTCTCCCTTGGTGGTTTTGGTAATTAATAACAACATATATGTCATTAAACTAATGTTTCCACTAAGTATGTTTCAGGAAAAGTTCAATGATGGGTTCGCATAAGGATTGTGGAATCCCCCAAGATGCAAGGAAATAGATTGGCAAAGCCTCAAGCAAAGGACTCTACATTTTATCTTTTGTGAGAAATCACCTTGAGTCCATAGGAAAGCCAATATTATTAAAAGGGGGTAAGGTTTGGTTGGTGAAAAAAATGCTCATACGTGCATAAGTGATAGTCACCACATACACCCACAAGCTCTTCCACAAAAGTCTGTCCAAAGACAAATATTCAAAATCGGTGCCACCAACACTTTCCACTCGGTGCCACCAATTCCAGAACCTAGACAGACTCGGCCAAACCCTAGCCACTTCGGTGCGACTAATTCTGCTTCGGGGTCAGCGAGTTTAGGTTGCCAACTTTCTGTTACGCAAATTCACAATATTGGTCCCACCGAGATTGTTGGATCGGCGTCACCAAGATTGGGCAATCTGACCATTGGTCACCTTATCGGTGCAACCGAGTTTCCTATATCGGTCTCATCGAGATTCAAAAGTTGCCACCTTTTGGTCACTTCGGTACCACCGAGATTAACACATCGGTGTCACCGAGTTGGTCATTTTGTGTGTAACAGTTGGAGATGCCTATATATACCCCTCCACCACCACTCACTCACAGGAGAAGCACTCATAACAGTTCCCCACTCATACATACTGATTTTTTGAGAGAGAGCCACCTACTCATGTGTTGAGATCATGCCATTCCATTCCTACTATATGAATCTTGATCTCTAGCCTCCCCAGGTTGCTTTCCACCCAATCAATCTTACCAAGCCAAATCTTTGAGAGAGTGATTGTGTGTCGAGGAGTCTATAATCTTGAAGCACAAGAGCAAGTAGTTCATCGACACAATCGAGCCTTTTACCTTTTGAAGGGTGGTGCCTCCTAGATTGGTTAGGTGTCGCTTGGGAGCCTCCTACTTCGTGTTGTGGAGTGAACCAAGAAGTTTGTAAGGGCAAGGAGATTGCCTACTTCGTGAAGATCTACCCCGAGTTAGGCTAGTCCCCCGTGGACGTAGGCCATCATGGTATAGTCAAGGTTGCTTCTTCGTGGAACCCTCCGTGGGTAGAGCCCTCCGTGGACTCTCGTGACCGTTACCCTTTGTGGGGTGAAGACTCCATACACGTGGATGTACGATAGCGCCACCTATAGGAACCGCGGGAAAAATCGTCGTGTCACCAATTGTGTTTGATCTTCCTACTCTTCCTTTACTTACATGCTTGTCTTTATTTTCTGCTGCTATACTCGTAGACATGCATGTGTAGGGTGTACTTGACATACTATGAATGATAAAATCTGCCAAGACATAAAATTGGGAAAAGGTAGATTTTTTTATTTGGTCAAGTAGTCTAATCACCCCCCCCCTCTAGTACTACTTTCGATCCTACATGTGGTATGAGAGCATTGGTCTCACAGCCTAGGAGAGTATGGCGTCTAGTGAGGGAAATTATCATCGTAGAGGTTCGTACTTTGATGGCAAAAATTTTGCTAGTTGGAAGCACAAAATGAAAATGCATTTGCTTGGTCATAACCCCGCAGTTTGGGCTGTTGTTCGTGTTGGTATGCAAGGTGAATTCTTTGCGGAAGGAAGGGACCTAGATCGCGAAGCGACAGCGGATGAATTGAAGATGTTGCAACTCAATGCTCAAGCATGTGACATTCTCTTCAACTGCCTATGCCCCGAAGAATTCAACAAAATCAGCCATCTTGAGAATGCAAAAGAGATTTGGGATATGTTGATTGATATGCATGAAGGTACAGAATCTGTGAGAGAATCCAAGTTGGATGTTCTTCAAAGTCAACTTGACAAGTTCAAGATGAAGGATAGTTGTCCTGGTTTTGTCACGGCAGATGTGCGGGTGAACAGACTTGGATTCAAGGCCATCGCTAAGGTGATGGACTCAAAGGGGTTGGTTGGGACGAAGGACACGAGTTTACCCAGGTTCGGCCCCTGAAGTCGAGGTAATAGCCTACGTCCTGCTTGTGTTGTATTGCTTGGCGTATCGATTACAAGGGAGCTATTGCTTGACCTAGTTCTCGATAATCTGATCTTTAAGTTGCCCCGGGTCTCGCCTTTATATAGGAGGTCAAGACCACGGGTCATACAAGTCGTAACCGACTCTCAATACATGTATGAGTCTATCTCTACCTTATCTTGCCTTCCTGGTCAAGTTGTCTCCGGGCGGCTTACATGCCCGGGTCTTCTCCGTCCGGGCCACGTTCCGGCCCATGTTGTCAAGCCGCCATGCATCTTGGGATTAAGTCTTCACAGCCCACTCTTGGGTTGGTGTATGAGCCGCCTGGTGTGACCCGGAGCCCTTAGGGCGGGTCTCACGTGGGGTTATATCCCCAACATTAGGACCCAGGTTGATTTCAGCTTGCTCACTTCAGCCTCCTTCTTACTCCTCGGCGAGTCGCCCAGAATATAATGACCCGCCTTGACGTCATGTCAAATCTGTCAAAAAAGATCATCTGCCGCACGCAACGAATCTTCCCTTATTAAATGGATAGTCCAGGAATCGAGGCATTCGCCTCGGTCAAATGACATCCGACGCCTGGATTTTCGCGCCTGTTTTCGCCTTTTTCTATTAAATAGGACCGCGAGGGGTAGCATTTGCCTTCCTCCCGATTTCTCTTCATCTCCTTCCTTCCGACCCTCCACTCCAGCGCATCTCGCTCCGGCGCCGTCTCCTCATCGTCGTCGACAAGGCTGTTGCATCAACCTACTTCATTCCTGAGTTCTCTCCGCATCCGTCGTGTTGTCTCCGATGAGTCCTTCTTCCCCTAGATCCATAGCCATTTCGGTAGGGTTTCATGGAGCTCCTCCCGCCGCATAGAACACGAGCCTCCTTCAATGTCGGCCATGCTTAGCCCACAAACACTCGATGATATCTTGTCCCCGATGCGGTGTTATGTAGGAGACCGATAGTAATACTACGCAGATTTGCAACAGCTTTGCCTGCCGTTTTTAAACTTTCTCCGCTTTCGTCAGTTCGTCTCTAGGTCTGAAATAGAAACATTTCCTTTGTTTTGTAGATCCGCAATCTTAGTGATACCTTGCAAAACCTGTTTTCCAGACTTAGCCGAATTTTGCCTTGTCTTTTCATAATCTTGACCCGCCATGTATTCTGGTTCTCACCAACCGGATCCTAGCGGCTTAATCTTTAGATCTTAAGCTTGTAACCGCATGTAGACGTCTGTCGTTCCTTGACTCGCCACACATTTCTTATCTTGCGCACTTGTTTTAAGCCGCCACCATGTCTCGTGCATCCAACTCATGCAATTGGGTCGGCTCTTGCATCACGGAAGAGTTCCTAATGGACTTTGTGCACGCGGGCACCCTTCCCGCCAAAGAGGTCATCCATTGGCGGGTTCCGGGCAATGAACTGAAGCCCGTTCCTCAGGAGGGCGAGGTGGTTGTCTTTTCAGATCACATTGAACGTGGGTTCGTACACCCCGGCTCAAAATTCTTTCGGGATGTCCTTCATTTTTACAAGCTGCGCCCTCAAGACCTTGCCCCCAATTCTGTCTCAAACATATGTAACTTCCAAGTGCTCAGCGAGGTCTATCTGCAAACCGAGCCGTCTGTTGGTCTCTTCGGGAGTTCTTTTACGGAATCGGCAGACCGAAGTGAAGGCCGGCCCAAGCTTAGAACTCGGTGGGATTTCCATTCAGAGGCACCGGGACATAACTTTTCCGGCTATTCAAATGCCGAGTCATCCAAAACATTGGAATAAGACTTGATTTTATTGTAAAGATACCTCCCCAGAGGGTGAGCATTCGTTGCCGGGTTATCGCCCATCTCGGCTAAAGACGACCTCTGAACTTCCCAGCCGGCTGTCACCTGCTGAAAGGGCGAAGCACGAGCCAACTCATGCCAAGATTAAAGCCCTCATGGCCAATGGACTAACAGGATTGGATTTGATCCGCTGCTGGATCTCTTGGAGGATTATGCCCTTGAGCCGGAGTAATCGCCTTATGTGCGAATATCCGGGGCCAGTACGATGACTCCCTCTGCTTCAGTCGGACGACATTAACCGAAGATGATATTACAACTGTCATCCGGAGTCTTGTCCACGAGACGTCAGGAGCTTGCAGCGCCTTTCTGTGTCATTAACCTGGCCCCAGACATAAGGCGACTCTTCATAGTCTCTTCTCTTTGTTTTGTTATATCTTGGCAATTCATCGCTACTGGCCGGCTTATCTTTTAAGGCTGACTCCGACTTCTGGAAGAAGAAGTATGTTCCTCCTATGAAGAAAACCAAGAAGAAGGCCCCAGCCAAGACGACGAAGAAGACCACTCTTCAAGAAGAATGGTTTGAACCGCCAGAATCATCCGGCTCAGAGGTATAATTTGGCTACTTTTTACCATTTCTTTATTCACCTTACTGATAACAGCCATTCACAGGACGAGGCAGAGACGAGCCGCACCAACGCCCCTGAGGTAACTTATGTTTCGTCTGACTCAGAATATTTTGTTCCCCAGAAGATATGGTGGGTCATTCGAAAAGTTCCCCTTTCTCATCCTCTTGCTTATTTGGATCCCCAATTTCTTTTGAAAAAGCAATAGCAAGCCAACCAATGCCAGACCCGGAGCGCCGGCTCTACTGATCTCATGTCCGGGTTACCTAACTCCCCGGCTCAGAAGAAGCGCCCCGCAGAAGTATGTATCTCTTCTCTGCTTGATCTTATTAGCTCTTCCTTTATAATTCCAACATTGCCTTACATTATCTGAATTACCTTTTTAGGGATCATCGCCTTCGTCTGGTGACTCTACGGCCACTGCTCTGCCATCTCCCAAGATTAATCCGTTGTACGTATTTTTCCAAGCCTTACGTCCGGCTCTTTGGCGGCTGTAAAACTTAGGCTCTAACTTTCATGCTTTTCTAGGGCTCAAGCCAAGCGAAGGAAGACCAACAAGTCTACCCCTAGCCCTACCGCTCAAGAACTGGAGGTGGGAAGCCCCCTTCGACAACCAAAGTTGACTTGTCAACTTTTTTGGCATAAGAGCCGGCTGTTAGGGTTAGACAAGCTATACCCAAAGGTAGGAAGCCCCCATCGACATCCAATGTTGACTTGTCAACATTTTTTGGCTTGAAAGCCGGTTGTTAGGGTTAGATAAGCTACACCCGGAAGTGGGAAGCCCCCTTCGACAACCAAAGTTGACTTGTCAACTTTTTTGGCATAAGAGCCTACTGTTAGGATTAGATACGCTATACCCGAAGGTAGGAAGCCCCCTTCGATAGCCAATGTTGACTTGTCAACATTTTTGGCTTGAAAGCCGGTTGTTAGGGTTAGATAAGCTACACCCGGAAGTGGGAAGCCCCCTTCGACAACCAAAGTTGACTTGTCAACTTTTTTGGCATAAGAGCCGACTGTTAGGGTTAGATAAGCTACACCTGAAGGTAGGAAGCCCCCTTCGACAGCCAATGTTGACTTGTTAACATTTTTTGGCTTGAAAGCCAGTTTTTAGGGTTAGATAAGCTACACCCAGAGGTGGGAAGCCCCCTTCGACAACCAAAGTTTTGGATTTTTCTTGCCTGGACGAAGATATGCGAAATGGCAGAGGCCCCGGCTTGCAGGGATGCTACTTTATTCATATATAAATATGATATGTACAATGATAGTGTACAATGTTGATTCTCAACAACTCAAGTATAATAAGGCCGCAGATGCGCTATGTTCCACAGCCAGCGGGTCTCCTGACCCGAGGTATCTGAGTCGTCCCGGACGTCAATGAGATAAAATGACCCATTGTTGAGATTTCTGCTGACCACGAAAGGTCCTTCCCATGGAGGAGATAACTTATGCATATTTTTCTGGTCTTGAATCAGCCGCACCACTAAGTTACCCTCTTGAAATGTCCAGGTCTTGACCCTGTGGCTATGATAGCGGCGCAGGTCTTGCTGATAGATCGCCGAGCGGGCAGCCGCCAGGTCGCGCTCCTCCTCCAAAGCATCCAACGCGTCTTGACGCACCGTCTCATTGTCCGTTTCAATGTAAACCGTCACTCATCGCGAGTCATGTCGGATGTCACTTGGTAACACGGCCTCTGCACCGTAAACCATGAAGAAAGGTGTATACCGTGTGGACCTGTTGGGGGTGGTTCTGATGCTCCATAAGACGGACGGCAACTCTTCCACCCAACAACTCGGCGTCCATTGCAGAGGAACCATAAGCCATGGCTTGATAGTTCGCAAGATTTCTTGGTTGGCACGCTCCGCCTGACCGTTGGACTGTGGATGGGCAACCGCCAAAACATCAAGCCGGATGTGCTCCAAATCGCAGAATTTTTTCATAGCCCCCTTGGACAAGTTTGTGCCATTGTCCGTGATGATACTGTGAGGGTAACCAAAATGGTAGATCAGCTTTTTAATAAATTGAACCGCCATAGCCGCGTCATACTTGCTGACCGGCTCAGCCTCTACCCACTTGGTGAACTTATCAACCGGCACCAGGAGGTGCGTTTTCTTATCCTTGGATATTTTGAAAGGCCCGACCATATCAAGTCCCCAGACTGCAAACGGCCAAGTAATTGGTATCATGCACAATTCTTGAGCCGGAACATGAGCACGTCGGCCGAATTTTTGACAGTCGTCACACTTGTGAACCAGATCCTCTTCATCCTTGTGAGCCGTCAACCAGAAGAAACCGTGTCGGAAAGCCTTGGCCACTAGAGATTTTGAGCCGACGTGATGTCCCAATCTCCAGCATGAATTTCATTCAAGATTTACTTACCCTCTTCTCGCGAGACACAATGTTGAAACACCCCGGTAACGCTGCACTTGTGCAACTCACCATTAACTATTGTCATGGATTTGGACCGCCGGGTGATCTGTCTGGCCAGATTTTCATCATTAGGTAACTCGCCCCAAGTCAAATACGCTAAATAAGGCAAAGTCCAATCCGGAATAGCATGCAAAGCCGCCACCAATTGCCCCTCCGGGTCAGGAACAGCCAAATCTTCCTCTGAGGGTAACTTGACAGTCGGATGATGTAAGACGTCCAGAAAGATATTGGGCGGCTCCGGCTTTCGCTGAGAGCCTAACCTTGATAGGGCATTAGCTGCCTCGTTCCTGCGATGATCAATATGATCCACCTGATAACCCTTGAAGTGACCAGCAATGACATCCACCGCCTGACGATAAGCCGCCATTCGCGGGTCCCTGGAATCCCAAGTGCCTGAAACTTGCTGAGCAACAAGATCTGAGTCGCCGAAACACCTTACCCGGCTTAAATTCATCTCCTTAGCGACTCTGAGACCATGAAGGAGGGCTTCATATTTAGACGCATTATTGGTGCAAGGAAACATTAGCCGGAGCACATAACAGAACTTATCACCTTTGAGAGATGTTAAAACAACTCCTGCCCCTAATCCTTCCAGCTGCTTGGATCCATCAAAGTGTATAGTCTAGTATGTGTTGTCCGGCTTTTCCTCCGGCGCCTGACACTCTGTCTAGTCATTTATGAAATCCACAAGGGCTTGAGACTTCACAGCCGTTCGAGGTACGTATTTTATATTGAGAGGTCCCAGCTCCAGTGCCCACTTAGCAATCCTACCAGTGGCTTCTCTGTTTTGAATTATATCCCCCAACAGAGCAAAGCTGACCACGGTGATCGTGTGCCCTAAAAAGTAATGCTTTAGCTCGCGGTTGGCCATGAATACCCCATACACTAGCTTCGGCCAATGTGGATATCTCTACTTAGACTCTGTCAGGACCTCGCTGATATAATAAACCAGCCTCTAAACCGGATATTCCTTTCCTGCTTCCTTGCGTTCGACCACAATTGCAGCACTGATAGCCCGGTTGTGAGCCGCCACATATAGGAGCAAAGGTTCTTTCTCAGCCGGAGCAGCTAATACCGATGGCTCAGTGAGCTGCTTCTTGAGCACCTTAAATGCTTCAACCGCCACCATACTCCAGAAAAAATTGTCTGTCTTTTTCATCATCTGATATAGAGGGATAGCTTTCTCACCAAGGCGGCTTATGAACCGGCTCAACGCGGTGATCCGCCCTGCCAGGCGTTGGACATCATTAATGCAAATTGACTCTGCCAGGGAGGTGATAGCTTTGATTTTATCCGTGTTAGCCTCAATGCCACGCTCAGAAACCAAAAATCCCAAGAGCTTGCCAGCCGGAACACCAAAGACACACTTTGCCGGGTTAAGCATCATCTTATAGATCCGGAGATTGCCAAAGGTTTCCCTTAAGCCATCTAGAAGGGTCTCCTTATTCCTTGATTTGATCACAATATCATCGACATAAGCATGAACGTTGCGTCCGATCTGACTGTGAAGGCAATTCTACACACAGCGCTGATAAGTCGTCTGGGGACTCTTGAGCCCAAAAGGCATAGACACATAGCAGAAAGCTCCAAAAGGCATGATGAAAGCCGTTTTCTCTTGGTCCTTAACTGCCATCTTGATCTGATGATATCCCGAATAAGCATCCAGGAAGCATAAGCTTTCACAACCCGCCGTAGCATCAATGATCTGATCAATACGAGGGGGAGCAAAAGGATCAGCCGGACAAGCCTTGTTAAGGTCCATATAGTCTATGCACATACGCCATGTGCCATTCTTCTTGAGCACAAGCACTGGATTAGCAAGCCACTCCGAGTGAAAGACCTCGACGATGAAACCCGCCGCTAAGAGTCGGGCGATCTCTTCCCCAATGGCTTTGCGTCTCTCCTCATTGAACCATCATAGAGACTGCTTGACTGGTTTAAACTTAGGATCCACATTAAGGTTATGCCCAGTGAACTCTCTCGATACACCCGACATGTCAAAAGGTTTCCATGCAAAGATGTCCCAATTCTCACGGATGAATTCGATGAGCGCGCTTTCCTATTTGGGATCCATGTTAGCCCCAATGATGAACTATTTGGATGAGTCGCCCGGAGTGAAATCTACCGCCTTGGTATCATACGCCGAAAATTTGAGGGGCGGCTCAACCTCCATCGTGGGCTTTTTCAGCGGGGTCATATCTTTCGGGTCAACATTCTCCTTATAAAACTTAAGCTCCGCCTGAGCACAACTGGATTCTGCATAAGCCGCGTCTCCTTCCTCGCACTCAATAGCCGTATTCCGATCACCATGAACAGTAATCGTACCTTTTAACCCGGGCATCTTGAGCTGTAAGTAGACATAACAGGGCCTAGCCATGAACTTAGCATAAGCCGGCCGCCCAAACAACGCATGGTAAGGGCTCTTGATCTTGACCACTTCAAACCACAAGGACTCCACCCTATAGTTATATTCATCACCAAAGGCGACTTCCAAAGAAATCCTGCCCACCGGATAAGCCGACTTGTCTGGCACCACATCATGAAAAACAGTGGATGAAGGCTTAAGATCTTTGTCAAGTAGCTTCATCCGCCAGAAGGTATCATAATATAGGATGTTGATACTGCTGCCCCCATCCATAAGTACCTTATTCACCATATATCCTCCCACTTGGGGGGCAACTACCAAGGCCAGCCGCCCCAGGTCATCAACACGCGGCGGGTGATCCTCCCGACTCCACGTTATGTCATATTCAGACCACTTCAAGTATTGCGGCAAAGACGGTGCAACTGCATTAACCGCCCACTTGTGCAACTTCTGATCCCGCTTGTTAAGGCTGGTCGTGAATACATGATATTGGCCCGAACTGAGATGCTTTGGATTACTCTGATATCCAGACTGGTTATGATGCTGCTGATTGTTGTTACCAGAGTGCTGAGGATGTCCTCCTTGATTTCCCTGACCATGATTACCGGACCCTGAGCCACCGGATCCAAATCCGGCTCCTGACCCGCCTGGTCCTGAGCCGCCGGGCGGGCCACCGCCATGGTTGTTATGCTGCTGCATGTTGTAATTCTTGAACTTCTGCATGATATGGCAATCACCCCATGTGTGCGCTGAAGGTTTATCGGGTCGGCTGTGCTCCGGACAGGGTTTTTTGAGCATTTCCTCCAAATTGAAAGGATTCCTATTTTTGTTAAAGGGTGGCCTGAACTTCCCATTGCCTTTAGGATGATTTTGGCCGGTGCTCGCCTTGGCCACCAGCTCTGACCCGCCATATGGGTTTTTCCGCTTACTCTAGTTACCATTGTTTGCCGCACCCTTGCCCAGGTTGTTCCTCTTACCTTGGCTGGCTTTCTCCTCATCGGAACCTGGATCCTTCGTGTTATCAGAGTTAGCGTACTTTGTAAGAGCCATCATGAGTTCTCCCATGTCCTGACATGTACGCTTAAGCCGGCCAAGCTTCTGCTTCAGAGGGATGAAGTGACAATTCTTTTCTAGGATCAGTACTGCTTGAGCCGCCGTGATCTGTTCAGATGAGTGGATGATGGTCAACACCCATCGGACCCAATGATGAGCCGATTCACCCTCCTGCTAGACGCAATGATCGAGATCCACAATGGTCATAGGTTGTTTGCAAGTCCCTTGAAAGTTCTTGATGAACCTTGCCCTTAACTCAGCCCATGAACTGATGGTATTGGGTGGCAACCCTTTCAACCACGTGCGAGCCGGACCTTCAAGCATCATGATGAAGTACTTAGCACACACCGCCTCACTGACATCCAACATCTCCATAGCCAGCTCATAACTTCCGATCCAGGCCTTCGGAGGTAAGTCGGCAATGTAATTCGGGACCTTGCGAGGTCCTTTGAAATCCTTCGGCAACCGCTCACTTCACAAAGCCGGTGATAAGCATGGCACTCCCACGGCCCTGGTGGTCACTCCTGCTCCCACTGATACAAAGGGCGCGGGCTCTTGGTGAGTCGCCGTGGCCAAAGCTGCCACCTCTTGCTAGTTTCTTGCCCGGTTTATGAGCGCTTGTGCATCTAGAGCCGCCTGATCATCCCCTGGAGGTCCTCTGTGCCGATCGCTGCTGGAAACCACCGGCAACTCATAGCGCCGGCTAAAGCTGTGGCTGGGGAGAGGGGTTGAATGAACGCGGCTCCGGTTGTGAGCATACTTCTCCTGTTGGGACATCATCGCCTGAAGGTATCCAATGGCATTCTGTACCTCTTCCGCAAAAGGTGCTTCATCCGGAATAGGGATTGTTTCAAGCCGGATGGCCACGGCCACCATGTTCTCTGCCAGGTTGGAATAATGACCCGTCGGTGTTGGAAAGACCACTAGTGAGGCCTGGTTTCGTCGGGCCGGGTTAAGCTGTGGTCGAGCCGCCGGCTGGCTTCCAGGTGCATCCGCTGCCCATACCGTTCCTCGCATGTCGAAGAGATTCCTAGCCTCGTAATGTTCTGGTAAGCGGGATTGATGTCTCATCAGATGCACCGCAGCTGCCGATTGCTATTCTAGCCCAAGGCGGAAATCATCCGTCTTAATATTTCTGCCTCTGCTTCCATGTGAACCTTTAGCTCAGCCATCCTCTGTTGCTCCTCCGCCATCCGGTCCTTGAGTCTCACAATCTCCAAGTTCTGAGCGGCTTGATTATCCAGCGTGACTTTAGTGTCCATCAGGGCCGCGAGTTCATTCATCAGATCCAGAAGAACTTGAGCCGGCGGTGGTGGCTCAGCCCCCAAGGTTGCTGCTCCGGCGGCTGTGCTGCTCACACCTAGGGCCGATCCTGCCATGAACACGGCCGCATGAATTGGCGGCTCAAACCGTCTGACTCTTCATGTTCCGACTCAGCGTAAGCCTCGTCGTAGCCCCCGAGGCCACCGTTGTGAAGCTGGTAGATCGACTTCGTTTCCCCGCTCGAAGACTCGTCCTCTGAACAGACAAGAGTCTCATGTGATGCAAAAGCTTCAAGATCCATACCTTGAGTGAAGCCCACAAAGACATGCTTTCGGCCCGGGTTAACACGGGTGGGTCGCACATCACGGGCGGGTTGCGCATGCCGAGCCGGCTCCACGATGTTGTGCAGATGTCCGGCCCGGGTGTAGATCCGTCAATCCTGCCGATGAAGACCTGGATCCCGCCGAAGGGAATCCGGAATCCATATTCGACAGAGCCGGTATCAGGACCCCAGTCGGCATCGTCAATGTAGATCCGGCCGCGGCGACTTTTGCTCATCCTTCCGACCATGTATCCCTCGAGCCCTGGGAGAGAGCCCTTCGAGAAATCAACACCACCGAGCACGGGCCCCATGGTGGGCGCCAACTGTTGTGGTTTTGTCACGGCAGATGTCCGGGTGAACAGACTTGGATTCAAGGCCATTGCTAAGGTGATGGACTCAAAGGGGTTGGTTGGGACGAAGGACACGAGTTTACCCAGGTTCGTCCCTCAAGTCGAGGTAATAGCCTACGTCCTGCTTGTGTTGTATTCCTTGCCGTATCGATTACAAGGGAGCTATTGCTTGACCTAGTTCTCGATAATCTAATCTCTAAGTCGCCCCGGGTCTCGCCTTTATATAGGAGGTCAAGACCACGGGTCATACAAGTCGTAACCGACTCTCAATACATGTATGAGTCTATCTCTACCTTATCTTGCCTTCCTAGTCAAGTTCTCTCCGGGCGGCTTACACGCCCGGGTCTTCTTCGTTCGGGCCACGTTCCGCACCATCTTGTCAAGCCGCCATGCGTCTTGGGCTTAAGTCTTCATAGCCCACTCTTGGGCTGGTGTACGAGCCGCCTGGTGTGACCTGGAGCCCTTAGGGCGGGTCTCACTGTGGGGTCATATCCCCAACAATAGTGAAGGAGTCACTAAGATGTACTCTAGGCTAGCTCTCATCACCAATGAGACCGCTTAGGAAGCGAAGAAATGACTGACAAATTCATCATTAAGAAGATACTTCGAGCTTTGGATGATCGATATGACACCGTTTGCACATTGATCCAAATGATGCCCAACTACAAAGATCTCAAGCCACCGGAAGTGATTGGAAGAAGTGTTGCTCATGAGATGACACTCAAGGACAAGGAAGAGCTTTACCACAAGTCTAGTGCTGCTTACAAAGCCACAAGTGATGCTCCCGCTACCACAAGCGACAACCTTGTCACAAATGAAGAGATAAGCCTCATGGTTAAGAAATTCTACAAGTTCTACAAGAATAGAAGCAAAGATCGAAGCTCCAACTCAAGATATGAACAGAAGCATTCGTCAAGTCGTGATTGAAGCTGCTACAATTGTGGGAAGCCCAGACACTACTCCAATGAGTGCACGGCTCCTTACAAAAGGAAAGAAGAGTCACCAAGAAAATGAAACTCAAGAGATGAGTCACTTCGAAGAGAGAGAAGGAGTAGAGATGATTGTTATGAACGAAGACCCTCAAGGAGAAGTTGGGACTCAGAGAAGAAGGACAAGTGCACCAAGAGCTACTCAAGAAGGAAACATCAAGCTCGTGTTGGTGAATGGGTTTCCGGCTCCGAATCCGACAACCACTTCGAGAGAAGCTATCACTCCAACTCCGACTATAGTCAAGATGAAGGTGTTACCGGACTTGCACTAGTGACAACCGACTCCTACGACATATTTGATTCACCAAATGAAGGGAGTGGATGTTGCTTCATGGCTAAAGGCCCCAAGGTATCACACCCCGAGTATCTTGATTTTAATAGTGATGAAGATGACTTGTTAATTGAAGACGACTTGCTATTTGACAAATCTCGTAATGTTAGTCAAAATGAACTTGCTAGTACTCACTCTAGTGTAGATAATTCATGTGATGATGATAAGTTGGAAATAGAACGACTAACTCAAGAACTAAAAACTCTTAAGTTATCTCACGAGTCAACTCTAGAAAATCATAGAGAGCTTGTAAGGACACATGAGAAGCTATGCTTTGAGAAGCTCAATTTAGAGAAAGAGCATGAGTTCCTTAAAGCTATCAATGACGATCATCGAAATAAGACAAGTTAAGTCTAAGCAAGCTAGTAACAAACGAAATAAAGGTTCTTCAACTAGTAGCAATAAAAATGATAAATCCAATGATATTGCTTCTAGTAGCTCTCTTGATCCCACTAACTCTTCTCTTAGCCAAGTTACACTTGAGCAAGAAAATGAACTCTTGAAAGGGACTATAGAGAAAGGTATCGACAAGAGTCTTGAAGGGTGCAAACAATTTGAGGAGATTGTACTCAAGCATGGAGGATACCGGAAGAATCATGGTGTTGGCTACTTCAATGCTAATGAAGTTGAATGGGAAGAAGGTCAATACTCCAATCCCAAGTTTGTTCCTCAAAAGGATAAGTATGAAAATACTCTCCCCAAGGGAACAAAAGCTCAAGATGACCTTCCACCACAAGACCCAAAGCTCAAGGACAAGAACAAGCTTCAAGAGGACATTGACTCATACGAAGATGAATTCCAAGCTTTGGTGAAGTGGGTTCCCAAGGCTACTACAAGATCAACTTCTACAAGTGCTACTTCAACACCAAGGATCCCCATCAACTTGATGTGGGTCCCTAATAAGAAGAACTAGAGAATTTCTTGAGGGGTGACTCCGCCAAGGAAATTCACTCATATTCATTATTGGCAAGAACTAGTTGCAATCAACATCAACATCATGCAATAGTTCAAGGAGTCACACATTCCCTCATAGGTAAGCAAGGGACAAGGTAATCAACAAATCAATGGAAATCATCACATATGCTTTGCAATCCATGTCCATAGATATCCTTGTATATGTCTCTTGTGTGTTGGGACTAACCCATGTTGGTGAGAAGAGTAACGAAAAAACAAGGATACTCCCAACTCTTGGTGATCTTCATCAACTTTTTGTAACATCCCAAACTTTGGAATGTTATAATAAATATAGAATGATTGTTTGTTTGCTTGAATGATTGAAAGTGAGTGCAATTTGAAACTTTTGAAACTTTTGAAAGTTTGATGAGAGGGAATGAAATGACTTTCCCAAAATTTTCAATCTGCATTTTGATCACCAGGAATTCAAATTCATTTCATCCAAAACCCTAGAGTGAAGATGACATGACTTCTTCCATTTAAAGAAATGAAAAGGGATTTGAAAATGATTTGAATTTCCATTTTGGAAATATTTCAAATTCAGAAAACTTTATGCAACTCAATGATTTTCATGAGAGAGGATAATATGACTTCCTCAAATTTTAAGAAATATGAGTTGGAAGTTTAAAAGAAGGAATTGAAAGAGCTTTTGAAAACCTCTGGATTATTTTGAAAATCCATTTCATATTGGTCCCTATCCAAAATTTTCAAAGAATTCAAAACCCTGACAAAATTTGAGAGGAGTAACATGACACTCCAAGACAGGGGGTAATTTTTGAAGTTTTTGAATCATCAAACCCAAAAAGTTATTTGAAAAATATTTGCAAAAGTAAATAAAGCCAATTAAGGCATTTTCTGAAAAATGGTTTTTTCTAAAAGTATTCAAATGCCAGAATAAAAATGTCCATTAAATGGAATTTATTATTCTGTTAATTTTGATATAAAATTTGACTATATTTGGAATTTATTCAAATGCATTGATCAAGTTTTATGGCTCTGGTAAAATCATAAATAGGAAACGGTAACGGTTTATAATAAAACCGGCCGGCCCACAGCCTTTAAAGCCGAATTCATTTCATAACGGTCGCCCGCTGACTACGCTCGCCCTCTCTCTCTCTCGCTGACACCCTGGCCCCACGCGCTCGATCGAAACCGTCGCCGGTCGCCTTCCTCCTCCCACGCGCCCGACGCCGTCGCCGGTTTCCTTCGCCACGGACCCCTCCCTCCTTACTCCCCCGACCCCTCTGATCCCCTATAAGAAGCCTCGCTCCCCCTCTCCCCATTCCCCCGCTTTGCCCTTTCTCCCATCGCCTCTCTACGCCGGAATCGCTCGCCGGAGTACCCTGTCGCCGCCACACCATTGCCGTCCAGGCACTCCACTCCTACCTCCCCGAGCGCCACCAAGCCTGCCATTCACCTCCCCACCACCGTGCGCATCTCCCCGACTCCTCACCCCCATCGGAGACCGCCAGTACACCGCAAACGGACCTCACCGGAGATTCGAATCCCCACCGGATCTTTCTCGAGCTCGTGGACGTCGCCACGGTCATCCCCGCGCCCCTCCAATACCACCACCCGTCACCGGGACCTCGCCGCCGTCAGTTGGAGCCCTTCGACGACCCCCTCGACCACCGGAGCAACGCCCACATCATCCTCGCCGTTCGGACTCGCCGGAGAAACCATCGCCGTTGACCCCATCCCCACTGTGAGCTCCTCCTCTCCCTGGACCGTCCGATCGTAGATCTACGCGTAGGATTAGATCCAACTTAAAACCGAACCGGTACGCGTTATAGTTCGGTCAACCGCCCATAACACTCCGCACGCACACACCTGGACCAACCAGAGAGCGACACGTAGCCCACCTGTCCGTTAGAAACGTATTTTCATTTCTGATTTAATTTCTGTTTCCAGAATAGTTTCAGATTTGTTTTGCTTATAACGTTTATGTTTTTAATTGTTTTCAATTGATTTCTTTTGCATTAGATCACAAATTTCGTCTAGTTTCTGTGAATACCAAATTTGACTATGTTTGAATAATTCAGTTTGAATTTGGACAGATTTGATTTAAATTTTGTTTTCTGAATATCTTGAGCTCTAAAATGAATTTTTGATTGATTCTTTTTCCTACTTGTCACTAGTGATCTTAGTTATCATTAGGCAGAGTTTGAGAATTTTTAAAATAAAATTTATTAGGGTTTTAACTAGAAACAGAATCTGTTTAGTTTGTTAATATAGTTTAATTAGTTTTATTTTGTTAGTTTAAATCTGAGTTAATTATATATTTGATTTAGTATATTCTGTTAGTTAAACTTTAGGTGAATTACTTGTTGTTAAAATAAAAATAATTTGCTTAGTTTACTACCATGTTGTTATAGGAACACTATACATTTTCAAATAGGTTTAATTTGTGATAAACAAACTAGTTAGTAATAGCTTATTCCAACAAAGTTTATATAATTAGATTCTGTTTTCAAATAAAATTTGTAGTAATACCTTTCTGTTAAGTAATGTTTTGTTAATAAAATAATTTAGTTTTGCTCTATTATGATAGGAAAACTATATCCTTAATCATTAGGTAATGTGTTATAAAACAATTTAGTTTTTCATAGAAATTATTTTCACAAAGTTTCATATGATTTAGTTCTGTTTTGTAATAAAGATTTTATTTAATTACTTTCTGTTAACTAAGTTGTTTCATAATTTGTTTTCTCTTAGTTTATGGTTGTGTTTGTAGTTAAGTTCATTAGGCAAACACTCTTGTTGTTTAGGATAATGTTTTCATAGTTTTACTTGTTCTTCAAAAGTAATTCTTTTGCTAGTAAAATATTTACTAAAATCCTTTTATTATATTTTACTTTGTTTTGGGTTTTGTGTTACTTTTGAATTTGTTGGAGTTTTGTGTTTCAACTTTGTCTTAAGTATTTCTTCCATCAACCTTGTTGCTTTTGTTTTGTGTTACTTTTGATTGTTAGAACTGATTGTTAGTATGATTGCTTATAAGTATGCAATGCTTGATTATAGATTTCATAGGAGAGTGACGAATAGTCTATCAAGTTATTTCTGAGAGCGATATCTTATCTTCATCAATAGTACAGGCAAGTTCACTTTGACCATCTTTTCATACCTATGCTTTATTGCATGTAGTGACATCATTCAACATATCCCTCCCGTAGTGTTATTGAAATTCTTGTAGTTGAGTAGAATGCATGAGGTAGGAACCCACCACTGGTTACTAAAGCCCCGAGAACGCTAGTTAGTGCAATGCTATGCTAAAGTAGATGGGGTCTGGTATGAGTGTTCGTGAGTGGTGTGAAGAAGGACTCCACGTCAAAACGACGACTTCATGGAGACATCTTCAAGTCCTGCATCTTCAAGACCTCAAGACTTCAAGACTCGAGAAGACAAGTTTTCAATACACACTACTGGGTGAAGGATGGTTGATTGGGCACCCTGGAGAAACCAGTGAGTGGCCGGGATGCATGGAGAAGCGCCATGACATCTTGCGGAAAGCTTCACCCAGACTCAAAGAGAAGGATGAATACTTCATGCCTGGAAGCTTACCTGTGTAGCCACAAGTCATTATGGGCTCTGGCTTGGTTGATCTTTGTTGTGACTCTGCTGGGCAGTGCTACGAGATGTAGTCGACGTTAGGATTGGGATGGGCACTGTCGGACAGTCAGGGAAGCACTCTGAAAGACCATGTTTCTTTCATCATGTTCTCAAACACCAGGCAGTGCGAGGACTTACCAGGAGGGAAAGAATCTTGTGGGTAAAGTACACAACACTCTGCAGAGTTAAACCTAATCGATTAGCCGTGTCCCCGGTTACGGACAATTTGAGCTTCTAGACTTGGATCTATCTCTGAACTCTCAACACTGGACTGATAACTAATTGTGGGCAACTTAATGATACTTATGGGCATTGAGACATTGGTTGGCGGAACCATGTCATGATAGGTAACTCTATAGTGAAATTCCTGATATTCCTTTGTTGTAGGAAAATAAAATCAGCTTTTACGCAAAAAAAAACTCAGACACAGAGCCACAAAGCCTTTGCATATAGAATAGTCTTTATTTTTCTGTTCTTCTATGGTGATCTTGCCAGCATATTCAAAATGCTGACCTACACGGCTGCAACGTCTTATGTTGCAGATACTCTTCTACGACGGGTAAGAGTACGATTCAGGGTTACGGTCCGCACTCAACTTGCCGTTGGTGTTATTGGGACTCCACTCCCGTTGACTGTATCCGCTGCTATTTTTAAGGTATATATCAGTTTTACGTTTACATGTGATTGCACTTTGATATATACATTGATGTACTGTGTGTGCCAGCATACTGATCTAGGGATGGCACAGAACACACAGAGGCTTGACTCGTTTTTGAGTCGGGTCGTTACACTTTTAGCATCCACCACTACTTCACCTACATGAAGTCTTCATCGACAAAACCCAAGGTTAGTTTATCCCTCCTATGGGGGATGTCACATTAAGGGGGAGCTTTACTCTAAGACTTGAGTCAAAGCATCTCATAGAATGTGACAACATTAAGTGGTTTATGTAAAAGTGGTAGCCCCACTTGTGCTTAAATGATGAGTATGACCTATGGTCAAGTATTCTTACTTGTCTCCTAAGTCAATATACTCATATATATATGACTCCGTCATCGCCAAAGTGCTGGTTATATGCTATTGTGTTTGTGCATGTTTGTCATGATTTCATTTGACATCTTATTGTGTGAGCATGTTGGTCTGCATTTATTTACTCATTCGAGGATATCCAATTGTTGCTATTTGGCTTTTGATTTTCACTTGACAATTGTATATACAAGAATGCCTAGGACCACTCCTCTAACTATCTATGCTTTCTCACCTCATATTCTATTCATGCTGCATCACAAAATTTGAACAAGTACTTCTCAATCTCTCTATGTGAGGAGCACTCGGAGTTTCGTATCGTCAAGGACTGACCATTCAAACCTCCCAAGTGCATCTCGATGGAACCAACTTCAAATTCTCGGTCTCACCAAATGCCTAGGGTTGATATAGTTTTTCAATCTCGGTAGTGCCGATTTCATATTCTCGGTTACACCGAGTTTTCCTGTCAGCTGACAGATGTCAAACTCAATGACACCGAAAATATCAAATCGGTGTCACCATCAGTGATGGATATATAATCTGTGGAACCCGACGTTTTGAAATCCATTCTTCAAACGTCGCGCCTCCACAACCCTAGTTGTCATTCCGAAGGCCCCTGGTCATCGCCTTGCTTCCCTGAGCGCCTCCGTCGTTGGGAATCGTCGCCGTCAATGTATTCTTCTCCAACACCGTCACCGTAGCGGATCCATCGCCAAATTAGGGTATGGATTCAGCCCCCGCTCGCGCTCCACTATCCGATTAACATGCATTAGGGTTTATTCCTAGTCTATCCACTGTTTGAGATTGTTCCATCCGATAGAAAATCCCATTAGATAGCGAACGACGAATTTTTAGGGTTTTGTCGTCCGCCTCCTGTATCTCGGTAGAACCGATGTGAAATAATCGGTGTCACCAATTTTCTTTTCTACCACACTGAGAACATCTCGGTGGAACCGAGTGCTCATTTTCAGTGCAACCAAAAATGATGCCAAGTTCCTAGAAAGAAGGTTGTTTGTCTCGGTGTGACCAAAAAGTTTGCCTCGACTGTATCGAAATACATTTGACAGAATGCAAAACTTTGGAAATTCTTAGTTCAAACTTTCAAAAATCTCTGTATTTTGTGATGACTTATCCAATTCCACTCTTCTATACTCTATTCACAGGGTCAGACATGTCAGATGCTGAAGATAACCAGAATCTGGAGCGGAATGTTGATATGAGTTCAGGCACTAGTCCTGAGTCCAGCTCATCCTCAGATCTAGGCACTCCCAGTTCTCATGGGTTGCCTAAGGCTGCAACAAGGACCAGGAAGAGAGTCAATTCTTATGAGGAAGATTCTGATTTTGTTCCAAAAGATGTTCTTGCTAAGAAGCAAGAGAAGGCTGCAAGGAAATCTGCCAATGAGGCCACCTCATCTAGGAGGGGGGTCAGCAAAGTTTATGCACCCGCAGAGACCTTCAAAGCACATGGGAGTGCGGCAACTATGGCTGTTGAGATTCCAAGGAAATCTTTGCCTAAGAAGGCAGGAGAGAAGAAGACAGCCAGGAAGAGGATCATCCGTGCGATGGGCAGACCTACCTCTATGTATGAGGATCCAGAGGAGGTTGCTGGTGCTGCTACTGAAGAGGAGGAAGAGGAGGAACCTGCTTCTCAGGCCCCTCCTAAGAAGAAGGCTAAGAAACTTTTGGCTGATGTTATGCCTAATTCTGGTCCCTCCAAGAGCACCAAGGCTGCTCCCAAGAAAGCTGCTGCATAGAAGTCCAAGATGACTACCAAAGATATTCCTGGTGCAGAGAAGAACAAGATATCAACTTTCAGAGAAGCAGATGATGATGTTATGATAGTTCTGATGAAGCCCAGACCTCACCTTCATGTGCATGATGCCAGCCATCCTAGAGTTGAGGATATGAAGAAGAGGAAGGATTCAGGGTTGAGGGCATGGAGATCTATTGATCCATATTCCCAAAGGAGGGAGACTGTTGTGGACTATAGGTTATATACCAAAGAGCAGCAAGACTTCTATGAGACGATATTGCTTGACAAGAGCCCTGCAGTCGGTGACATGAGATATGTGGACCGGGAATGTATCAAGGATAATGAGGACTACTTTCCATGTGTCCAAGACAACTTCCACTGCATTGGGCTAGATAAATTTGTTGGCAAGGAGTTCACTGCTTGGAATGATGAGATGATCATGTAGTTCTACTCCACTTCTCATTTTTATGGAGATGGCAGGATTGTTTGGATGATTAAAGGAGCAACATATGAATCTACTGTTGATGAGTGGGCTACCATCTTAGGAGTCCCAGAGGTACAGGATGGAGATTTGGATGTCTACTCAGAATCCAAGGAGAGCCACAATGCTATGAAGGATATGTATAATCCTATCCCTGTTGCTAATGTGCAATCTCACAAGTTGGGATCTATTTACTTCCTCCAGCCAGGCCTCCGTACCATGAACACCATCCCGAGGCATACTTTGATGCCCAAGTCTGGAGATGAGAATATGATGCGTGGATACTCCATCAACATGCTCATCCATCTTGATCGTCACACCAGGATTCGAGTGATGGATTTGATAGTAGAGACTATGAAGAGGGTTGATGATGGTCAGAAGTGCTCATGCTGTTATGCACCCTATATTCAGATGCTTGTCAATTCTAAGCTTGAGAAGCACATCTTTGCTCTGGATAGACCCCACTTTCCACTTCAGCCAGATCTTGAGGACAACGTTGTGGTGATGGACACAGATCATCCCACTTCAGCTGCAGCTCAAGCATAGGTAGAAGCACAGGCAAAGGCAGCTCGAGCCACTAGTGCTCAGGTCCCTAGATCCAGGAACGAGCAGATGGATCTCTTGATCACCACTGTCATGCACATGAAGAAGGATATCAAAACCACCATCGACACTCAGGAGAGCCTTGTGAACATCATTGAGGATAGAGTGAAAACTCTAAATGACAAGGTTGATGGGCTGACTAAGACAGTCACTGAGCTTAAGAAGGAGGTAGATGAAGCCCCTATCCGTCGCACCTCTTCAGAGTCCGAGTCTGATGATGATGAGGATAGTGCACCTGTCAGGACGACTGCCAAGTTCACGACTAAGGCCAGGACACCTACAGTGCTAGCTCCAGAGACGAGGCCTTCATCTTCTGCTCCAGCCATAGTGACATCAGCTCCATCAGCTCTAGTGCCTCCAGTATCTACTCCAACTCCATCCAAGACTTCAGCGGAGGTCTTCGCCGACGAAGTTCTCTTGACTCCGACATCGACTACCGGAGGAGATCAGCCGTAGAAGGATGATTAGCTATATCTCTTCGAGCTTTTTTGTAACTTGTTACCAAAGGGGGAGAAGTTGTGTGTGTGTGTATATATATATATATATATATATTAGGCTTCGAGCGAGAGAGCGTCTGCTTTTATTTGTTGTTTTTTAAAAGATCAAATGTTCGTCCAAATATATTTTTGGTTTGGATGTGACATACTTTTGTTTGTGTTTGATCATATGCCTTAATGTGTGTTGCTACTATTTCCTATCTTTTGATGATTATGTGATGATCATTCACTTTGCTTGATGTGGTGTGCTATGTTGTGAACTCTTATTACTCTCGCACACCACCAAGATGTATGTGACATGGAAGAAGTGCCCCATGTACCGAATTGATTGTGCATTTGCATTCAAACGCAAATTTAAAATAATGCACAAATTTAGGGGGAGCTCTTTCTTATCACATACTTCTCAAAACAACGATTATATTCACTGATTATATCATATGTCGAAGCTTTGATCTACATGTTTTCATCAATTACCAAAAAGGGGGAGATTGAAAGCACATTTGCTCCCTTGGTGGTTTTGGTAATTAATAACAACATATATGTCATTGAACTAATGTTTCCACTACGTATGTTTCAGGAAAAGTTCAATGATGGTTTGGCATAAGGATTGTGGAATACCCAGGATGCAAGCAAATAGATTGGCCAAGCCTCAAGCAAAGGACTCTACATTTTATCTTTTCTCAGAAATCACCTTGAGTCCATAGGAAAGCCAATACTATTAAAAGGGGGTAAGGTTTTCTTGGTGACCAAAATGCTCATACGTGCACTAGTGATAGTCACCACATACACCCACAAGCTCTTACACAAAAGTCTGTCCAAAACCAAATATTCAAAATCGGTGCAACCAACACTTCCCACTCGGTGCCACCGATTCCAGAACCTAGACAAACTCAGCCAAACCCTAGCCACTTCGGTGCAACCGATTCTGCTTCAGTGCCACCGAGTTTTGGTTGCCAACTTTTTGTTACGCAAATTCACAATATTGGTCCCATGGAGATTGTTCGATTAGCATCACTGAGATTGGGCAAGCTGACCGTTGGTCACCTTATCGGTGCAACCGAGTTTCCTATATCGGTCTCACCGAGATTCAAAAGTTGCCACCTTTTGGTCACTTTGGTACCACCCAGATTAACACATCGGTGTCACCGAGTTGGTCATTTTGTGTGTAATGGTTGGATTTTTTGAGATGCCTATATATACCCCTCCACCACCACTCACTCGCAGGAGAAGCACTCAGAACAGTTCCCCACTCATACCTATTGATTTTCTGAGAGAGAGCCACCTACTCATGTGTTGAGATCATGCCATTCCATTCCTATCATATGAATCTTGATCTCTAGCCTCCCCAAGTTGCTTTCCACCCAATCAATCTCTTCCATCAAGACAAATCTGTGAGAGAGTGATTGTGTGTTGAGGAGTCTATCATCTTGAAGCGCAAGAGCAAGGAGTTCATCGACACAATCGAGCCTTTTACCTTTTGGAGGGTGGTACCTCCTAGATTGGTTTGCTGTCTCTTGGGAGCCTCCTACTTCGTGTGTTGGAGTGAACCAAGAAGTTTGTAAGGTCAAGGAGATCACCTACTTCGTGAAGATCTATCCCGAGTTAGGCTAGTCCTCCGTGGACATAGGCCATCATGGTATAGTCAAGGTTGCTTCTTCGTGGAACCCTCCATGGGTAGAGCCCTCCGTGGACTCTCGCGACCGTTACCCTCCGTGGATTGAAGACTCCATAAACGTGGATGTACGATAGCGCCACCTATCGGAACCATGGGAAAAATCATCGTGTCACCAATTGCGTTTGATCTTCTTACCCTTCCTTTACTTACATGCTTGTCTTTATTTTCTGCTGCTATACTCATAGACATGCATGTGTAGGGTGTACTTGACGTACTATGAATGCTAAAATCTGCCAAGACATAAAATTGGAAAAGGTGGTTTTTTTATTTGGTCAAGTAGTCTAATCACACACACCCCCCCCTCTAGCACTACTTTTGATCCTAAAAACGGACGGCTTGGGTGTTCTAGAAAGCCTGGGGTGATGACTTCGTCAGAAGAGGGGCCCAACGTCTTCGGCGTCGAGGCATCAAGACCTGCAGGGTTCTTCATAAGAGTTGAGGGTTCTATCAAGACGAGTTCTCCCCGTGAATCAGCGACGAACTCTAGGGTTCCGAACTTGATTCCTTGATCGGGGGAAAAGTTTCCGATCTGGCCAAGTTGGCCGATCGGGTTGGTATGCGACAAGATGTTGCTGCTTGTGAGAATCTGATTAGGGGTGAGAGTCCTCTAGCCACAAATCTTGTTACTTGTGACAAGGCAAGCCATCGATTCGTTTGACTATCACAGCGGGACTCTCAACGAAAGCACCAATGTCGGTGTCAGAACCGGCGGATCTCGAGTAGGGGGTCCCGAGCTGTGAGACTAGAATCGACGGTAATAGGAGACGACGGAGACGATGTTTACCTAGGTTTGGGCCCTCCTATCGAGGTAATACCCTACGTCCTATTTGATTGTATTGATGATATGTAGGTTACAGAGTCGATCTACCTTGAGATCAAATAGCTAAACCCTAGATGAGTTGTCCTCTCTCTACAACCTAAACCCCCCGGCTTATATAGACGTCGAGGGTACCTAGGGTTTACACAGAGTTGGTTGCACATCGCAGGAAAAAACATGCCTATCTACTATCGATAACTTGGAGGGCACGCCACGGCTCCTTGAAGCTTCCACCCTAGCGATGGGGCCCTTGATCATCCAATGCTCATCCAACGGCCCATATAGTTCGGCCTATGAGAAACAGGTCGGCTATCCGAGGACCCCTTAATCCAGGACTCCCTCAGTCCCCATAATCAACTATCTACATCGTCTCGTCTTCTTCCGCTGCAACTCAGAGTTAGTCATGATCTGATCCAAACCATCATTGTATCTTCATATTGTTCCTAGTTGTTCGTAGGGCAATTTTTGTTTGTTTTCAACTATGTTTACCAATAGTGGTATCAGAGCGATTCTATAAGTAGATACAAGTTGCGATCTAGATCACATGTGGATGTGAGGGTTTGGTGTTCATTCTATGCTTCTCCTCGGTGTTGCTTCGGTTTAGTTCATTGACGACATGATGTAGCTTTGTACAAAGTTTTGACAATTGGTCGACCCTGGTAGTCAACGATATGCTAATAGTTCTCTGGGATTCATCATAGTCAAGAGTAGTGAACCGTCGCAATCACAAGAGGGCAATGAAGATGAATGATCTTCTAGCAGCTCATGTGTATTGACGAAGCTTAGTGTGGGGTAATAGATTTTTAATTAAGTCCCTTCCCTCACACACCCTGAAAGTTATCTAGCAACAAGGATTATCGCCATGTTGGTGGACGTTGGTAGCTAGTGTTATCCAGAAACCCTAGAAAGCACGTAATTTGCCAAACCGATTAGAGGACATTTAACTTGGTTTTGTAGGGTTGCATTGATGTGGTATAGCCTTCATCATGATAATAAGTTTATTTATGAGATGGTTATACGTTGTAATGTTAAGTGTCATGCGTGCCATGGCATGATGGCTAGAGCCACGGGATTGCCACCTCTATGTAATAGGTGTAGACATAGCCTACATGTTAAATAGAGGACCAACAACTTCACTAGGTGCAGGAGAACATGATGGTGACTACGACATCATCTCGAAGTACTTTCATGAAACCAAGAAGGATCATGAAGAACTTCCCGGCGCCAATGGCGATATCATCATCCTATTATGAATTGACTGACATATTTATCCCTTTGTTGTTTGCAACCTTTGATTGCATAGTAGACAATTATTAGGGTGATATCTCACTGAAAATATCAAGTTCAAAGGTGATCTTCCCGATGTTGCAACTATCTATATCACATAGCTTTTAGGAGTGTGTCATGTCCACATGAGTACAAACGGACCGTGAGGTGTAACGCGGGCAAGGTTAGCCCGAGCAAGAAGATATCACTTAGTTTTCTTGAAGTTATGCATAATCTTTTTGAGCTCAGAGCACAAAACATCAAAAGATGAACAAGAGTCATATGGAGATATGATCGGCAAATGATTGCCTACCAGTTGATTTAACGTCATTAGTGATGTCCACGTCAATGGTTGTGAATAAGATGAGGGTTTTAAATCACTTAAAATCAATTATGGGAGATACTGATATGAGTGGGAGCACCATCATGTATTAATTTAGTTTAATCACTAGTGCAAATTAATTATGAATAATGTCTATGTGTAGTTTTCATTATAGTTGTAGAATATATATGGCTCACGGTTCCACCTTCGTTGTCGAAATTGATTAGCTATTTTTTTACTTGGTTGAATATTTACGGTTGGTAAGCATAATAAGAGGATGATCCTCCAAGAGTGACAAGAAGGATTTTTGTCCTACTACATGCTCCCAATACTTTCCTGCTGATGCCATGGATGATGAGACTCACGTCCTTCGTCCCAAAAGGATAGAATTACATTATGGTCTGCTTTTATCCAAGACCCAAACTTCAAAATGTTTGAGATAGTCATGTGATATTCTTGAAACTATTTTCTAACAGATATACAAAGTCTAAAAGATATGTGATATCTAAATAAGTGTTTTCTTGCAAATTCTATTCAAGCGTTCAACTATGTTTAAGACTAAAATGTGTAGGATCCAGAAGAACACCGGTCATGAGTTGATGGTGAGAACTTAAAGATAAAGAAAAAATCCAAAAGATGTAAAAAAGACTTACATGCGTAGGGAAGTTCAGGGCTCACACCACTCTTAAAGTTGGATGGTTCTTCCGTGAGTAGGAAAATATTGGAAGTAACACTTAAGAAGTAAACGGTTAAAAGAAAAGAACGCCGGAATGACCAGCTCAGGTATGAATGTCATACAAGTTATGAGATGTAAAGAAATTTGATCAAGGAAAGTATAATTCTTGGGAATTGTTGTTAAATTTTTGATCGCTAAATTCTTTGATATTGTATTTAAAAGTTGATCACAAGAATACCGACTCGATTGCATGTTGTTGTGAGTCGATGCAAGAACTACTACGACCTAAATGGTCAAATAATGAGGTTAAAATATGTGATGCAATTTTTCTAAAATTTACACTACTTCCCATCGACATATTACCGGTGTAATTGATTTTCATAATTCATTTTAGAGTTTGTACACTCTAGCGCATTGCATTGAAGTTGCGAGGAGGTTGTTCATGAGAGAATGATAGTTGTTCGATGTTATGAACAAAAGGCCATACTACTATTGTGAATACAATGGATGTTATGAATATAGAAAAATAAAATTTGGCATACATAACATCGATGATAAATGTCGCAAGACTACAAGAATACGACATATGTGTAGCGCTGCATTTTAGTCACATTGGAGAAACCCACATGGAGAAATTCGATAGTGATGGATTTTGAAGTCATCTAATTTTGTATCATTTGACACTTGCAACTTTTGTCCTAATATGAAGCAAATTAAAATACCGTACACATTATATAAAGAACAAGCAATAAAATAATTGGAAACATGCATATCGATGTGTGTAGTCCAGTAAGTATTGTTGCAAGCAGTGGATTTATCTATCTTCAAAGATGACTCTATAGATTTTACACATAAATATGGATCCTTTGAAACGTTCCAAAAGGTTTTCAGAATGAAGTAGGAATTATTGTAGCAAGAGAGTTATATTTCTACAATTGGATTGTGGAAAGAAAAAATTGACTTACAAGTTTAGAGAATGTCTGATGAGCTATGAAAAGAACTTATAGCTTGCACCTCCCAGAAAACTACTAATAGTAGAGTGTTTTGAGTAGATGTAATCAGGATATGTTTGACATGCTAATATCAAAGATGACACTAAATCAGTTGCCAACATACTTTTAGTGTGATGCTTTAGGGACTGTGGCTTTTGCACTGAAAAAGAGCGCCATCAAAACTGTTGAAACAACATCATATAAGATATGAAATGATAAGTGCTACTTTGTTGGTTATCCAAAATGGTTGGGTATTCCTCTAGAACTATGCCAATGCAAAGTGTTTTGCCACACAGTGTAGAAATTTCTAAGAAAATGTTTTCTACAAAAGAGTGAGTGGGAGGATAGTGCAACTCGACGAGATTACAGAATCTTCGTAACCAAGTCAAAGAAAAGAAACACTAGAAGCGGTTCTAGAATTCCCTATAGCGACTAATACGAAATCTTCTACATGAGATATAGAGGCTTAGGTCGAACTTGTGGCTGAACTATAGGTTGAGGAAAATTCATACAAACCTTCATGGTGCACAAACAAAATATTGTTGAAACAAATAATTAACCTATGATACATAGAGAACCGTTGATTCCCCGAAATGGCTATATAAGAAAGTAATATGAAATAGTATGCATATACCTGAATCAAGTTCAGAACTTGATGAACCCTCCGGAAGACCTTGAGTCTAATGTATAGTACTTCTATAAACTGACAAAGATAAAAAGGTTTTATAAAGCATGACTTGTTGCAAATAGTTTATGACAAGATCAAAAAAAGACTATAATGAGTTTGTCTCATCATAGCAATACTTAGAAGTCAGTGCAGGTTAAACTAGTAATCATTACATGTTTCAGTTATGAGAAATAATAGATGAATGTCAAAATGTTCCCATGAGATGGACTAATATGCACGTGTAGAATGATAAACGGTAAAATAAAGATTCATAGTCTTTCCTATAAGACTGACTCAAGTGTTGTTGGTTATCATGTTTTCCGGATCTTAGGATATGGTGAAGTGTAATCATAGTCCTAAAACAACATTAAGAGTATGGTGTTAGAAGAACGATCATGTTGAATCAACCCAAACTTGCTTGTTATACTTTGAGATAATACCGTCTAAGAACAATTTTTATAACACAGAGTGTTAACATGTGCTTTATGTTCCTCAGACCATGAGGGCATCATAGTCACTTCTTACCGTACAGTGAGCTTTGGGGTTGCTCAAACGTCATCTATAACTAGGTGATCATAATGACAACTTACATGTTCATTGGGAAGTTTGACAAGGGACTAGATAGCTAGGGAGTGGAATTTGCTCCTCCGATGATGGATAGATGTTCGTAGGTACCTCTCGGTGTGAAAACATCCATCATCATCTGGCTAGACAAAGGTGACTACATTACGGTATGCAGGAATAGATCAATGACAAAGAAGAACAAAATTGGTAACAAGAATAACGGTGTAGTGAGCACGTGCATGACTCAAGAGGATACTGATGCATCTTGGGTTTTGTAAAGTATCATGAAGCAAAGGAAATTTAGCATGATAACCAAAGGTTCACTTGAATGTCATTCGTGTACTCATAGGGATCAATATGGACATCCACAGTTCTGCTATCGGTCATTAAACGAACGGGTTTCATTCATGTCTATGTGTTACAGAACCTACAAAGTCATGAACATAAGGTAATAAAAATTTGTTGAGTGTTTAGTGCGGGAGTAAGGAGAAAATATTTGTGATTTTTTTGTATTAACATTCAAAACAGTTTGAGATTATCCGGAAGCGCTTCGGGGTCACCAAAGGGATTTGGGAGATTATCAGGCAATGCCGGGTATTATTGATAAATAAAATATAGGTGGAATATGTTTCTAGAGATGTAAAATTAATAATAAAAGGCTCTAATAATAGTTAAGAGTCTTTCGGATTTAATTTAATATGAACGAGCCTTAAATGGCCAAGTGGTGGAAGGAGAATTGGGCCACTTGGGCCCAATAGGTGGAGGCGCTCCCTTCCTCCTTCTCGATGGAAGGGGGAGTTGGAGGGGGTTTCCCCCTCCTTGGCTGACCAAGGGGGGGTTCCTCCCATTGCAGCGCCTATCGGAGTCTTGGATTTGCATCCAAGAACTTCTCCAAGAACAAGGTTCTAACACCGGGGGGCTTGGCTTGCGACCTACAACACGACGACAAACACAATAAGGTTGACGGCGAGCTCACTCCTCCACATCGGAAACGATGGGGACACATGATCTACCCATGTTTGGGCCAACGTGTGGTGTAAAACACTACTCCTGCTTGTGATTTGGTTGCCTTTTGTTGGGGATATAACCTCGAGGTATAACCCGCCCTGATGGGCCAACTTATAGTTATGGCGGCTTAAGGTCTACACTCAAGGTGAGCCTTGGCATCCTTAGCCCAGAGACACAAGGCGGTTTACAGACTAAGCCTCCTAGCAGCCCAAGGTGTGAAGACGACGACTGCTGGCCCAAGAGGTGGAGAGCTGCCAGGAGTTTCCTTGCTTAGGAGGCAAGGCGAGTTAGAGGCGTGTCGGGTCACAAATCATATCACGACCTGAACTCTTGTAAGCCCAGGGCCTCGACCTGTGTATATAAAAGAGAGTCCCTATGGTGGCTTAGGGCGAGTTACAATCCATCGATAGCTAGGTTAAGCAATTCCGCTCCCTTGTAATTGATACCATCATCAATACACATAGAGGAGGATGTAGGCTTTTACCTCTATCAGAGGGGCCGAACCTGGGTAAACTCGTCTCTCGTTCCCGATCAACCCCTTCGAGTCGCCACGTAGTTGCGATGGCCTCACACCGAAGTTCTCCTATGAGGACATCTGTCGTGACAAAACCGGACAGTTGGCGCCCACCGTGGGGTTGTCACACGGTGGAGTTGAATTCTCGGAGGGAGCCCTTCCAGGGTTCGGAAGCTACGTGGTAGGTTTGATGACCAGGGTGTGCTTGACTTGCAATCAATACTAAAATCTGCCAACTCTTAAAATTGGGGAAATGTAGAATATTTATTTGGTCAAGCAGTCTAATCACCCCCTCTCTAGACATACTTTCGATCCTACAAGTGGTATCAGAGCTTTGGTCTCCATTGCATTGGTTTCATAACCAGGGAGAGTATGGCATCTAGCGAGGGAAATTATCACCATAGAGGTTTGTACTTTGATGGCACAAATTTTGCTAGTTGGAAGCACAAACTGAAAATGCATATTCTTGGTCATAACCCCACCGTTTGGGTTGTTGTCGTGTTGGGTTGCATGGTGATTCTTTGCGGGTGGAAGGGAACTGGATCATGAAGCGACCGCAAATGAATTAAGGATGTTGCAATACAATGCTCAAGCATGTGACATTCTCTTCAACTGCCTATGCCCTGAAGAATTCAACAAAATTAGCCGTCTTGAGAGTGTAAAAGAGATTTGGGATACTTCGATTGATATGCATGAAGGTACCAAATCCGTGAGAGAATCCAAGTTGGATGTTCTTCAGAGCTAGCTTGACAAGTCCAAGATGAAGGATGGTGAAGGAGTCGTAGAGATGTACTCTAGGCTAGCTCTCATCACCAATGAGATTACCGGCTTAGCAAGCAAATAAATGACCGACAAATTCATCATCAAGAAGATACTTCGAGCTTTGGATGAGAGATATGACACCGTGTGCACATTGATCCAAATGATGCCCAACTACAAAGATCTCAAGCCTACGGAAGTGATTGGAATGATTGTTGCTCGTGAGATGACACTCGAGGACAAGGAAGAGCTTCACAACAAGTCTAGCGGTACTTAGAAAGCCACAAGTGATGCTCCCGCAACTTCAAGCGACAACCTTGTCACCAACGAAGAGATAAGCCTCATGGTCAACAAATTCAACAAGTTCTAAAGAATAGAGGCAAATATCGAAGCTCCGACTTAAGATATGAAGATAAGCGTTCGTCAAGTCGTGACCGAAACTGCTACAATTGTGGGAAGCCCGGACACTACTCCAATGAGTGCACGGCTCCCTACAAAAGAAAAGAAGAGTCACCAAGAAGACAAAGCTCAAGAGATGAGTCACCTCGAAGAGAGAGAAGGAGTAGAGATGATCGTTATAAACAAAGACCCTCAAGGAGAAGTAGGGACTCGGAGAAGAAGGACAATTACACTAAGAGCTACTCCAGAAGAAGACATCAAGCTCATGTTGGTGAATGGGTTTCCGGCTCCGACACTGACAACCACTCCTAGAGAAGCTATCACTCCCAACTCCGACTATAGTCAAGATGAAGGTGTTGCCGGACTTGCAGTAGTGATGACCGACTCCTATGACATATTGGATTCACCAAATGAAGGGAGTGGAAGTTGCTTCATGGCTAAAGGACCCAAGGTATCACATCCCGAGTATCTTGATTTCAATAGTGATGAGGATGACTTGCTATTTGACAAATCTAGTAATGTTACTCAAGATGAACTTGCTAGTAATCACCCTAGCCAAGATAAGTCATGTGATGATGATAAGCTGGTAATAGAATGACTAACTCAAGAACTAAACACTCTTAAGTTACCTCACGAGTCTACTCTACAAGATCATAGAGAGCTTGAAAGGACAGATGAGAAGCTCCACTTTGAGAAGCTCAATTTGAGCAAGATCATGAATTCCTTGAAGCTATCAATGACGATCTTCGAAAGAAGACTTCCTCTTATCTAGCCAAACGACTTCTCCTGTCTACATTCATTCCACAAGTTAAGGCTCAACAAACTAGTAATAAAGGCAAGAAAGGTTCTTCAACTAGTAGCAATAAAAATGATAAATCCAATGATATTGCTTCTAGTAATTCTATTGATCCCACTAACACTTCTCTTAGCCAAGTTACATTTGAGAAATAAAATGAACTTTTGAAAGGGATCATAGAGAAATGTATCTACAAGAGTCTTGTCGGGTGTAAGCAATTTGAGGAAATTGTATGCAAGCACGGAGGATACCAGAAGAACCATGGCAGTGGCTACTTCAATGCTAATGGAGTTTAATGGGAAGAAGGTCAATACCCCAAGCCCAAGTTTGTTCCTCAAAGGGATAAGTATGAAAATACTCTTCCCAACGGAACAAAAGCTCAAGATGACCTTCCACCACAAGACTACAAGCTCAAGGGCAAGGACAAGTTTCAAGAGGACATTGACTCATATGAAGATGAATCCCAAGGTTTGGTGAAGTGGGTTACCAAGGCTACTTCAAGACCAACTTCTACAAGTGCCACTTCAACACCAAGGATCCCCATCAACGTGATGTGGGTCCCCAAGAATAAGACCTAGAGAAGTTATTGAGGGGTGACTCGGCCAATGAAATTCACTCACATTCATTATTGGCAAGAACTAGTTGCAATCAACATCAACATAATGCAATAGTTCAAGGAGTCACACATTCCCTCAAAGGTAAGCAAGGGACAAGGTAATCAACAAATCCATGGACATCATCATGTATGCTTTGCACTCCATGTCCATAGATATCCTTGTATTTGTCTCTTGTGTGTTGGGACTAACCCATGTAGGTGAGAAGAGTAAGAAAAAACAAGGATGCTCCCAACTCATGGTGATCTTCATCAACTTTGAGCATCCACCACTACATCACCTACATGAAGTCTTCATCGCCAAAACCCAAGGTTAGTTTATCCCTCTCATGGGGGGGTGCCACATCAAGGGGGAGATTTTATCTAAGACTTGAGTCAAAGCATCACATAGAATGTGACAACATTGACAAGCTTTATGTAAAAGTGGTAACCCCACTTGTGCTTAAACAATGAGTATGACCTATGATCAAGTATTCTTACTTGGATCCTAAGCCAATATACTCATATATAGATGACTATGTCATCGCCAAAATAATTGATAGATGCTAGTATGTATGTGCATGTTTATCATGATTTCATTTGACATCTTATTGTGGAGCATGTTGTTCTGCATTTCCTTATCCATTCGAGGACATCCAATTGTTGCTATTTGGACTTTGATTTTTTTGCCAATTGGACAGACAAGAATTCCTAGGACCCTTCTCTAGCTATCTATGCTTTCTTGTCTCATATTCTATTCATGTTGCATCACAAAATTTGAACAAGTACTTTTCGATCTCTTTGTGTGAGGAGCACTCGATGTTCCGTATCGACAAAGGGCAGGCCATTAAAACCTCCCAGGTGCATCTCGGTAGAACCAACCCAAAATTCTCGGTCTCATCAAATGCCCAGGGTTGATCTGGTTTTCACACTCGGTATCACCAATTTCATTTTCTCGGTTACACCGAGTTTCCCTGGTAGCTGATAGTTGAGGAACTTAGTGACACCGATAAATTAGAATAGGTGTCACCGACAGCCATGGGTACATAAAGAGGCGGACCCGACTTTTGAAATTTCTTTCTCAATCGTCATCCCCTCCAAAAACCCTAGTTGTCGAACAAGACCCCTGGTCATTGCATTCGTCTTCCCGAGCGCCTCCGCCATTGGGAGTCCATGTCATCGACGGATTCTCCCCCCCCCCATCGTTGCCGTAGCGAGATCATCACCAAGTTAGGGTACGGTTTCAACCCCTCTTGCACTCCTCCCTCCAAATCTTGCGCATTAGGACTTTTCCATCAATAAGACAAAGTTTGAGATCAATCTATCCACTAGATATTTCTTTAAACTAGCGAACGGACGATTTTTCAGGGTTTGCCATCCACAACTTGAATCTCGATGACACCGAAGCAAAAGAATCGGCATCACCGATTCCCTTTTTAGGTCAATTTATAACAACCTCAGTGAAACCGAGTGCCCATTTTTAGTCTCACCGAAAGTGGTGCCAAGTTTCTGTGTAGAAGGTTGTTTGTCTCGGTGGATCCGAAAAGTTTGCATCAGTAGTACCGAAATTCACTTGGCAGAATGCATATCTTGAGAAATTTTATTTCAAATCCGTGAGAAAACCTTCTGGAATTTTGTGATGACTCAATCTAGATGCTCCTCTATATTCTATTCACAGGGTCAGAGATGTCTGTTTCAGAGGACAGCCAGAACAACCTCAAGGAGCTCAGTCTTGACACGGATCGAGGCACTAGTCCAGACAGGAGTTCATCTTCATTTGATGATGTTCCCAGCTCACCAGATCTTCCCAAGGTAGCAACAAGGACAAGGAGGAAGCTAAACTCAAAGGAAGAAGACTCTGATTTTGTGCCTGATGAGGTTCCTGCCAAGGCTAAGCAGGACAAGGCTGAGAAGACTGCTAGGAAGCCCACAGCTAAGACTACCATTCCAAGAAGGTGGTCAGGTAGGAGTATGCCCCCTCAGACACTATGAGATCACCTGAGAGCTCCAGGGGCACCATGACCATTGAGCCTCCCAAGAAATCCATGCCCAAGACGGCGGAGAGAAGAAGAGCACAAACAGGATAATTCATGTTACTGGCAGGCCTACCTCTATGTTTGAGGAACCAACAAAGGCTGCTGCTGAGGAGGAGGAGGAAGAGCCAGCTGCAAACGCTCCTCCCAAGAAGAAGAAGAAATTGATGTCAGATGCTATGCCTAGCCAAGCAGCTCCCAAGGGCAAGCCAACTGGATCCAAGAAGCCCTCTGCTCCTAAAACAAAGAGGTTCTACAAAGAGATTCCAGCTTCCGAGAAGAACAAGGGATCTTCATCTAGAGATCCTGAGGAGGATGCTATGTCTGCTTTGATGAAGCTAAGGCCACACCTTCCAAAGCATAATACCGGCCACTTGCTAGTTGAAGACATGAAGAAGAGGAAGGACCAAGGGCTTAGAGATTGGAGAGCTATTGATACATATTCATAGAGGAGGAAGACTGCTATGGACTACAGGTTCTATACAAAGGAATAACAAGACTTCTATGAAACAATTTTGCTTGAGAAGAGCCTTGCTGTGGGTGGTATGAGGTATGTGGACTGGAAATACATCAAGGACAATGAGGATTACTTCCCAAGCGTGCAAGACAACTTTCATTGCATTGGACTTGATAAGTTTGTTGGCAAAGAGTTCACAACCTGGAATGATGAAATGATCATGCAATTCTGCTCCACTGCTCATTTCTATGGAGATGGTAAAATTGTGTGGATTACTGAAGGTTCCATGTATGAATCCACAGATGATGAGTGGGCTGCCATCTTAGGAGTCCCAAAGGTGGAAGATGGTAACATTGATGTGTACTATGAGCCCAAGGCAAGCCACAATGCCATGAAGAACATGTACAAGGAGATTCCTGCTGCACATCTAAAGTCTCACAATCTAGGACCTATTTATTTCCTCCAGGCTGGTCTACGCACGATCAACACTATCTTAAGGCACACCTTGTTGCCTCAGTCTGGAGATGAGAAGATGATCAGAGGCTACTCCATCAACGTGCTGCTCCATCTAGATCAACATACGAGATTCAGAGTGATGGATTTGATTGTGGAGACTATGAAGAGGAATGTTGCAGATCAGGAGCGCTCATGTTGCTATGCACCCTATATCCAGATGCTTATCAACTCTAAGTTGGAGAAGCACATCTTTGCGCTTGATCGACCACATCTGCCACTCTTGCCGGAGCTCGAAGACAACATTGTGGTGATGAACCGAGATCATCCCACATCAAGTGCAGCATGGGCACAGGCACAGGCAGCCAGAGACACTAGTGCTTAGCCACCCATGACTAAGAGTGAGCGATTGATCTATTCATTAGCTCAATGCTTAGCATGCAGAAGGACATCACCAACATTCTGAAGAACCAGGAGAGCCTTGCGAGGATTGTTGATGACAAGTTTCATAGTCTCAACAACAAGGTGGATGGGCTCAAAGTGACAATGAATGAGCTCAAGAAGGAAGTTGATGCAGTGCCTAGCCCGCACTCTACAGATGATGATGGTGAGGAGGAGGATAGTGCACCTCTCGAGACAGGCACTCAGTTCAGGATTCAGGCCAGGACTCCCATAGTGACAACTCCACAGATGAGGCCTTCTTCATCAGCACTAGCTATGGCCACATCATCTCCCTCAACTCCACCAGTTCCTCCTGTTGCTACACCAACTCTGTCCATGACATCAACAGAAGTCTTTGCCAATGTCATTCTCTTGACTCCAACTTCAGCTAGCAGAGGAGATCAGCCCCAGAAGAGCATTTAGCTCTATACCTTTGAACTTTTTGGTAACTTGTTGCCAAAGGTGGAGAAGTTGTATAGATCATTAGGGCTGAGAGAGAGGGAGGGAGAGAGAGTGTGTTGGTTTTTATCGCTTTTTCAAAAACATTGATATCTTTTGGTTTCGATGTGTTAAACTTTGTCGGTGTTTGATCATACACTTGATGTGTGTTGTTACTATTTCCTATCTTCATGATGCTTATGAGATGATCATTCACTTTGCTTGATTGTGTTGTGCTATGATATTCATTCTTATTATTATCACACACCACCAAGATGTATGTGACATGGAAGAAGTGCCCCATGTACCCAATGATTGTGCATTTGCATTCAAACACAAATTCAAAATAATGCACAAATTTGGGGGGAGCTCTTGCTTATCACATACTCCTCAAAGCGACGATTATATTCATTGATTATATCATATGTCGAAGCTTTGATCTATATGTTGTCATCAATTACCAAAAATGGGGAGATTGAAAGCACATTTGCTCCCTTGGTGGTTTTGGTAATTAATAACAACATATATATCATTGACCTAATATTTCCACTAAGCATATTTCAGGAAAAGTTCAGTGATGGGTTGGAAAAAGGATTGTGGAGAAACCCCTAGATGCAAGGATTTGGATAGGCAAAAGCTTCAAACAAAGAGGACTCTACATTTTAGTTTGTGAGAAATCACTTTGAGTCCATAGGAAAAGCCAATACTATTAAAAGGGGGTAAGGTACTGTTGGTGAACAAGATGCTCCACGTGCACAAGTGATAGTCACCAAAAACACCCACAAACTCTCCCACAAATTATGTCTAAGCCATTCAAGAAAATCGGTGAAGCCAGCAATTTCCACTCGGTCCCACCGATTCCCAAACTCAGACAGAGTCGTGCCAAACCCTAGCACATCGGTGCAACCGATCCCACTTCGGTGCCATCGAGTTCAGCTTGCCAACTTTTTGTTGCCTCGATTCACAAAATCGGAAGCTTCGAGTTTTTGGATCGGCGTCACCAAGATTTCTATATCGGTCTCATTGAGATTCAAAAGTTGTTACCTTTGGAGCAACTCGGTACCATCGAGATTCACACATCGGTGTCACTGAGTTGGTCACTTTAGGTATAACAGTTGGATTTTTGGAGATGCCTATATATACCCTTCCACCACCACTCACTCGTAAGAGAAGCACTCAGAACAGATTCCCACTTATCCCATCTGATTTTCTGAGAGAGAACCACCTACTCATGTGCTGAGATCAAGCCATTCCATTCCAACCATATGAATCTTGATCTCCAGCCTCCCCAAGTTGCTTCCCACCCAATCAATCTCTTTGACCAAAGGCAAATCTGTGAGAGAGTCATAGAGTGTTGAGGAGTCTATCATCTTGAAACACAAGAGCAAGGAGTTCATCGACACTATCGAGCCTATTACCTTTTGGAGGGTGGTGCCTCCTAGATTGGTTAGGTGTCGCTTGGGAGCCTCCTACTTCGTGTTGTGGAGCCAACCAAGAAGTTTGTAAGGGCAAGGAGATCACCTACTTCGTGAAGATCTACCCCGAGTTAGGCTAGTCCTCCATGGACATAGGCCATCATGGTATAGACAAGGTTGCTTCTTCGTGGAACCCTCTGTGGGTAGAGCCCTCTGTAGAATCTCGCGACCGTTACCCTTCGTGGTTTGAAGTCTCCATAAACGTGGACGTGCGGTAGCACCACCTATCGGAACCACGGGAAAAATCTTCGTGTCTACAAATTGCGTTTGATCTTCCTACCCTTCCTTTACTACTCATGCTTGTCTTTACTTTTCGCTGCTATACTCGTAGACATGCATGTGTAGGGTGTGCTTGACTTGCTATAAATGATAAAATCTACCAACACTTCAAATTGGGAAAAGGTAGAATTTTTATTTGGTCAAGTAGTCTGATCAACCCCCTCTAGACATACTTTCGATCCTACACCTAGAGGCAATAATAAATTGGTTATTATCATATTTCCTTGTTCATTATAAACGTCTATTATCCATGCTCGAATTGTATTGATCGGAAACTCAAATACATGTGTGGATACATAGACAACCCCATGTCCCTAGTGAGCCTCTACTAGACTAGCTCATTGATCAAAGATGGTCAAGGTTTTCTGAACATAGAAATGAGTTGTCATTTGATAACGGGATCACATCATTAGGATAATGATGTGATGGACAAGCCCAACCGTAAGCATAGTAGTTGATCGTGTCAGTTTATTGCTACTTCTTTACCCATGTCAAGTATTTGTTCCTACGACCATGAGATCACGCAACTCCCTGACACCGGAGGAAGGCCTTGTGTGTATAAAACATCACAAGTAACTGGGTGACTATAAAGGTGCTCGACAAGTATCTTTGAGGGTGTCTATTGGGTTGGCGTGGATCGAGACTGGGATTTGTCACTCCGTATGACGGAGATGTATCTATGGGCCCACTTAGTAATACAACATCACAACAAGCTTGCAAGCAATGTGACTAAGGAGTTAGTCAAAGGATCTTGTATTACGAAACTAGTAAAGAGACTTGATGGTAAGGAGATTGAACTAGGTATAGAGATACCGACGATCGAATCTCGGGCAAGTAACATACCGATGGACAAAGGGAACTGCATACGAGATTGTCTGAATCCTTGACATCGTGGTTCGAACGATAAAGATCTTTGTAGAATATGTAGGAACCAATATGAGCATCCAGGTCCCGCTATTGTTTATTGACCGTAGATTTGTCTCGGTCATGTCTACATAGTTCTCGAACCTACAGGGTCTGCACACTTAACGTTCGGTGACGATTTGGTATTGTTGAGTTATGTATGTTGGTGATCGAAGGTTGTTCGGAGTCCTAGATGAGATCCATGACATCACGAGGAGCTCTGGAATGGTCCGGACGTAAAGATTTATATACGATAAGTCATATTTTGGCTATCGAAAAAGTTTCGGGTTTTTCCAGTATTGTACCAGGAAGCTTCTAGAAGGTTCCGAAAACTTCCAGAGGAGTCCGGAAGTCCACCAGGGTTCCACCACGTCCCAAGGTTTTGCATGGGCTGAGGGAAGGCGCCCTGGCTTTATTGGGCCAAGCGCACAAGTCCCTGAAGGCCCATGTGGCTTGGGAGAGGTAGAAAGTCCATCTGGTTTTGGAAAGGGAGGGAATTGGACTAGGAGTCCAACTCCTCCCCATTGGCTACGCCCTAGGGCTTGGAGAGGCTGATCTCCACGCCCCTCCACCTATATATAGAGGGAAGGGGCGCCCCAAGAGCACACACAAAGCCCTTGGTGCCCCTCTCTCTCCCTAGATCGTCTTCTCCTCCATTTGTGGTTTTCGGTAGCGCTAGGCGTAGCCCTACCGGGATAGCACCACCACCATCACCGCCACGCCATTGTGTTGTTGAGGAACTCATCTACCTCTCCGCCATCCGCCTATTGGATCAAGAAGGCGGAGACGTCATCAAGCTATACGTGTGCTAAACGCGGAGGTGTCGTCCGTTTGGCGCTAGATCAGGACGGATCGTGATTGGGTCGCGGGACGAGTTGCGATTTGGATCGCGAAGACGTTTGACTACATCAACCATGTTTCTTAACGCTTCCCTCTTAGCGATCTACAAGGGTATGTAGATCCCCTCTCCCTCTCGTAGTTGTTGATCTCCATAGATAGATCTTGGGTGTTCGTAGGATTTTTTTTGTTTCCCATGCAATGTTCCCCAACATAGGCTACTCCACTTGCTATATCTCTTCCTGTTACACTTGTTGTTGATCTTCATGTTCAACTTCAACTTGATCAACCTGTTTCTCTTGCTGGCGATGTGACAGCTCCTCTTGCACTTGCTCCTTCTTTGGCCTCATGCCACTGAATTTGACCACATGAGGATCCTCATCATCAGAATAAATAGGAACAATACTAACATATGATCTTAGGTTGTGCTCATGATCAAGATAAATCTGTTGGAACTGGTTACCATTTAGGACACAATCCTTCATGTTTCAGTCATAGTGTTGTCCCTCAACTTAATCTCTCTTAATCCATTCTTGTAAACTGTCAATCCAGGAACACACAATAAGCCCTGATCCTGCCCTCAAACTCATAACCTATTTCCTCCACTAAACTGGCAACAACAGTAGGTGTCCAATTATGTATATCACAGTAGTCATACCAAATGGAGTGGCCTTTGTGGTAACCCCTATGCATGCGTGAGCAAAGAAAATAGTCACCATGTATGACCTCAATATAGAAGTGGTTGCCTTTGTGTTTTGCAAAACAATCACATTGACAATGTTCAGACAATACGATCTTCACACATATTCACACAGTAAAAATAGACAGTGCAATCTTCAAACATTTTTGACATTTTGTTGCAAAAAATTCAATCACATACAGAATAAAAGCAGGGAATTGTGGCCTCAACTGGACAAATATATGATCTGCCAGATCCAAAATCAATATGTTGGGGTATCTAAGACTAGCGACACCACGCGTTCATGAAGACTAGGGCCCGCCACCAGGCGGCGTTGGCCATCGCCCTTGCCGACCTGTATAAAGGGGAGCAAGAGGACTTTATTTGGCGGGCGACCAAAGAAGGATAATCAACTCACAATCCTATCGAATGGGTAAGCCATTTTCCCTCTACGAACATAGTTCTGAATTTTCATTCCGTACTTTGTTTGACCGGAGTCTTGCGCGAATAGGAATGAAGGAGCTTCATCAAGACAGTCAACTGTCTGGCTCCTCGGCCTGAAAGCTACGCACACGATGATGATCCGGGTTTCCATGAGGACCTGGATCTTCTAATCGATTTCGAAGATGGAGTCTATTATCAGGTCAGCCTCGACCAATCCCCGGTGTCTATCATAGTTGATTACCCTGGGTCATTCTCCATCCCTACCACGTATAAGAAGAAGAGCTCGTCCCGTAAGAGGCAAACCACTAACAGTGCCCCGAAAGCGTCGGCTTCGACTCCCAAGTGCCATCGGTCTGCGCGCCATGCATCGGCAACCGAGATCGTGGCCGAATCGGAAGTCCACAGGGATTCTATCAAAGAGCCGGCCATGAGGACGAACTAGCCTGCCCGCTCAACCCAAAGGTACATTGTTTGGTCATCCGCTGATCATCATAATCAATAGAGCCTTACAGCAATTTATTTCATTAAAATACTTAGGCAAAATGCCCAGTCTTCTCCCGTCGAAGAGGTCGTCGGGGTGTCCGGTTAGCCCCAAAATGCTAGAGCCGTAGCTCACGTTGGTCCTGCTACCGGAGCCCCCATGGCCAATCCAGTACCTGCCGATTCTGGTGACGGTGTATCCATTACCAAATCGGAAGTGGGAAGTGCCATGAATCATCGGCGACGATGGGAGGCTATGCGGCACCCAATATTTTCTGAACACGAGTTTGGTGCCCTTCAATCGGCGGATGCACACATTGATCCTGCCCGAGCCAGGTTTGGCGAAGCTATGAAATTGATATCGGCCAGCATGCAGGTAAGTGATAGAGTCCGAACACTCATGTAAACCCAATAGCCCCCGATCCTTAAATTGGTTTGAAACAGCCGAATTAAGGATCTCCGTGTTGTTTTACTGCTAACACGGTCTTCAAAGCAACAGGCCGAGCAACTAACCAAGGAGCTGGAAGATAGCCACGCAGAAGTGAAGTGTGTGAAGGCCGAACTGGAATAAGTGAAGAGCTTCAACCGGGAGGCCCATGGTGAGTATACCTTTACTACTAATATTAATATATCACCATGTTTGACGCAAGGATGTCGTGTAGCAGCTGAATCGATAGGGCATATGCAAAGGCAGCTGGAGGAAGCCCGAGACTCTCAGCGGTATGCCGAGTCCCAACATCAGGCTGGTTGTCTTGTTGTACAAAAGCAGGCCGAAGAAATTAAGAATTTGAAAATTCAATTGGTCCAAGCCCAAGAAGAAAACCAAAAACTTTATAAGGGTATGTTTGTAAGTGTGATTTGATCACCAGTGATGTTTTCTTACGAAGAAGTAAAAGTAAGCATTCACCTCATGTACAGGCCTCCTGTCGAGGCATCCTGAAGAGGAGATCAGATCATACGAGGGAAACCTACTCAAAGAGCTGATCGCCCTCCATGGACGTGTGCGGAAAGCAATGAAGAACATGGTGCAGGCGCTATGGCCGGCCGAATAGCCTCCCGAAGGGCTATCCGAACTCGTCGATCAATTCAAGGGAGATCAAAGGAGGTTCAAGCTATGGAATACTTCGGCTTGCCAGGAGGGAGCATAAGAGGCATGGGCGATGATCAAGACCCGTTACACTGGACTTAATCCCGAGCGTATGGTGCGGGTTGGTCCCGTGGGATTGGATGGACAAGAAGTACCACTACACCTGGTGTATGATCAGGTGATGTCTGCCGCCCATCTTTCACAAGAGGACTGCTCCCTGGATACTATAATTGATGATCTCGATCAGCAGCCGAATGAGTAATGATATGCATTATTGTATGAACAATCCGTGTTGTAAACTTTGTCTTAACCGGCCATCGGCTTCTACCTCCCGTGCGAAGATCTCGAGAGTGTTCCTCATGATTTTTCACTCAAAAAGCGCGACTTGTGTTTGGGGAACCAGGCAATCCGGCCATATGGTGCGAACAGACAGAAAGCATACAAAGAGGTATGTTATATTACTGCATAGCGTAAGAAACATCTTCCGGGGATTGATGCATATGATGGCTTGAGCGTGACAAAGAAAATGTGTGTACACGATAAGTGTGAGTAACTACTTATAATATAAATACGTTGGCTTCGAGAAGAAGCCCCCACGTGTTGTGTTCGGATTTTACACTTTATGGTGTATGCCGATAACCTTAGTACAAGATCGGTCTAACCGAACATAGAAAAAAAGGAAAAACAATCCTATCAAACAACAAAGTGGGAGGGAAAGAAAAAGGAAATAAGGAAATACGAGAGAGAAAAAGAAAAATATTAGAGAATTGGACGACACCGGTTTATCCGTAGAAGCGCCGAAGACGAGTTGCGTTCCATGTGTTTGGTTCAAGGCGATTGTCCGATGGGCTCCGAAGACGATAGGCTCCTCCCGCGAGTACTTCGTCGATGATGAAGGGGCCCTCCCATTTGGGGTTGAGTTTATGCTTCTGCTTCTCCGGAAGCTGTAGGACGAGTTCGCCTACGTTGTATGCTTTTGCCCTGACCTCCCTACTCTGGTAACGTCGCGCTTGCTGCTGGTAAAAAGTAGAGCGAGCTCGAGCTATGTAGTGATCTCCCTCTAAGGCATCTAAGTCGTCCTGACAATCCAACTCAGCCTCCTTTTCCTCATACATGCGCACTCTTGGTGCGTCGTGAACAATGTCGCAGGGGAGGACTGCTTCTGCCCCATAGACCATGAAGAACGGTGTATACCCCGTTGATCTGTTCAGGGTAGTGCGTAGGCCCCATAAAACGGAGTCGAGTTCCTCCACCCAATGATAGTCAGACTCATGAAGAGATTGGACTAAACGTGGCTTAATGCCGCTCATAATGAGGTCGTTTGCTCATTCGACTTGTCCGTTGATCTGTGGATGATAGACTGGCACGTAATTGAGCTTTATGCCCATTTTTGCGCACCAGTCTTGACCTCTTGGGCCGTGAAGTTGGATCCATTATCCATTATTATGCTGTGCGGAACACCGTAATGGTGTACCACGCCGGATATGAAGTCAATAACTGGTCCGAACTTGGCCAATTTGACGGGCTTTGCCTCTATCCACTTAGTGAATTTGTCAACCATGACCACTAGGTATTTATTTTTCTTAGTTCCCCCTTTAAGGGGTCCAACCATGTCCATCCCCCAAACAGCAAAAGTCCAAGTGATCGAAATAGTCCAAAGAGCCGTTAGGGGTATGCGACTTTGGTTTGCAAAGAGTTGACACCCCACACAATGTTTGACAAGCGACTGGGCGTCCGTCCGAGCTGTTGGCTAGAAGAAACCAGCTCGGAAGGCCTTGCTAACTAAGGCTCTTGCCGCAGGGTGATGGCCACCCATGACTTCGCGAACTTCAGTGAGGAGCTCCCGTCCTTCTTCCTCGGCTATACACCGCTGTAATATTCTGGTTCTGCTTTTCTTGTATAACTCGCCCTCGTGCACTTTGTAGGCCTTGGATCGCCGAACTATGCGTCGTGCCTCTGTCTGATTGTCGGGGAGTTCCTTGCGAAGAAGGTAGGCGAGGAAGGGCTCTATCCATGGAGCGATTACTGCCATTACCTCGTGAGCCGAAGGCATTTCACTCAATAAGGAGCCACCGATGATGTGATTGTCTCGTTCGTTTTCAACGGGAGCAACCTTGTCCGCCGTATCCGGACTAGCGCCCTTGTCCTCGTCCTGCCACACTACAGATGGCTTAAAGAGACGTTCCAAAAAGGTGTTTCTCAGGACAGGGTCACGCTTGGCTCCCATACGAGCCAGTATGTCGGTGGCTTGGTTGTTGTCGCGAGCGACGTGGTGAAATTCCAACCCCTCGAATCGAGCAGATATCTTTAGGACGACATTTCTGTATGCCGCCATCTTCGGATTTTTGGCGTCGAATTTGCCATTGATTTGGGAGATGGCCAAGTTGGAGTCTCCCCGTACCTCTAGCCGTCGTATGCCTATTGATATTGCCATCCGAAGACCATGGAGGATAGCTCCGTATGAGGCCGCATTGTTGATATCGACGTACATGATTTGCAACACGTATCGCACGTTGTTGCGTCTGGGGGGATGTGAGGATAACTCCAGCCCCCAATCGGGCTAAAGTTTTGGACTCATCGAAGTACATTGTCCAACGGGAGTATGCACTATATTCCTTGGGGAGCTCGACCACTGTCCATTCAGTCAGGAAGTATGCCAATACCTGAGATTTTATGGCACGGCGTGGCTTATAGGTTATTTCGAAGGGAATGAGCTCAATGGCCCACTTGGCTATGCGGCTGGTGGTGTCCCTGTTGTTGATTATATCATTTAGGGGGACTTCAGATGCCACTGTTACCGCACACACTTGGAAGTAATGTCGGAGTTTCCTTGATGCCATAAACACCGTGTAGGCTATCTTTTGGTAGTGCGGATATCTTGACTTGCACTGCGTTAGCACTTCTCACACGTAATAGATCGGCTTTTGACTCCGGAATTTGTGTCCCTCCTCATCTCGTTCAACAACGAGCACCGCGCTGACAACTTGATTGGTGGCCGATATGTATAACAACATGGGCTCACCAGCGCCTGGTGTTGTGAGTATGGATTGGTTGCCAGTAGTGTTTTGATTTCTTCTAGCGCAGCTGCTACTTCATCCGTCCACTCGAATTTGTTGGTCCGTTTCGATAGTTTATAGAGCGGCAAAGCTTTCTCTCTGAGGTGGGAGATAAAGCGGCTTAACGCCGCTACACACCTAGCTAATCTCTGGACATGCTTCAGTTATGTAGGAATTGCAAGTTCCGATAAGGCGCGAATCTTAGCTGGATTCGCATCTATTACTCCTGGGAGATGATGAATCCAGGCAACTTACCAGAAGGAACTCCGAATACACATTTTTACGGATTGAGTCGTATGTCATACTCGCGCAAACTGTCAAAGGTTTGTTGTAAGTCGTCGATCAACTGGCTGTCGTATTTGGTTTTGATTACCACATCGTCCATGTACGCCTCGACTGTCTTACCAACCTATGTTGCGAGACAAGTCTGTACATTGCGCTGGCATGTGGCCCCAACGTTTTTTAGCCCGAAAGGCATCGTATTGAAGCAGAATGGCCTGTATGGGGTGATGAATGTGGTTGCCGCTTGATCGAATTCCTTCATTTTAATCTGATGGTATCTAGAGTAAGCGTCGAGGAAACACAACGAATCATGTCCGGCTGTGGCATCGATGATCTGGTCTATGCGTGGTAAGGGGAAAGGGTCCTTAGGGCAGGCTTTGTTGAGGTCCTTGAAGTCGACACACAACCTCCAGGACTTGTCTTTCTTTGGTACCATCACTAGGTTTGCCAACCATTCGGGGTGCTTGATTTCCCAAATGAAACTGACCTCCAGCAGTTTAGCCAATTCTTCGAGAAAATTGGGCATGAATACCCCATACACTAGCTTCGGCCAATGTGGATATCTCTACTTAGACTCTGTCAGGACCTCACTGATATAATAAACCGGCCTCTAAACCGGATATTCCTTTCCTGCTTCCTTGCGTTCGACCATAATTGCAGCACTGATAGCCCGGTTGTGAGCCGCCACGTATAGGAGCAAAGGTTCTTTCTCAGCCGGAGCAGCTAATACCGACGGCTCAGTGAGCTGCTTCTTGAGCGCCTTAAACGCTTCAACCGCCTCCATACTCCAGAAAAAATTGTCTGTCTTTTTCATCATCTGATATAGAGGGATAGCTTTCTCACCAAGGCGGCTTATGAACCGGCTCAACGCTGTGATCCGCCCTGCCAGGCGTTGGACATCATTAATGCAAACTGACTCTGCCAGGGAGGTGATAGCTTTGATTTTATCCGTGTTAGCCTCAATGCCACGCTAAGAAACCAAAAATCCCAAGAGCTTGCCAGCCGGAACACCAAAGACACACTTTGCCGGGTTAAGCATCATCTTATAGATCCGGAGATTGTCAAAGGTTTCCCTTAAGCCATCTAGAAGGGTCTCCTTATTCCTTGATTTGATCACAATATCATCGACATAAGCATGAACGTTGCGTCCGATCTGACTCTGAAGGCAATTCTACACACAGCGCTGATAAGTCGCCTGGGGACTCTTGAGCCCAAAAGGCATAGACACATAGCAGAAAGCTCCAAAAGGCATGATGAAAGTCGTTTTCTCTTGGTCCTTAACTGCCATCTTGATCTGATGATATCCCGAATAAGCATCCAGGAAGCATAAGCTTTCACAACCCGTCGTAGCATCAATGATCTGATCAATATGAGGGGGAGCAAAAGGATCAGCCGGACAAGCCTTGTTAAGGTCCATATAGTCTATGCACATACGCCATGTGCCGTTCTTCTTGAGCACAAGCACTGGATTAGCAAGCCACTCCGGGTGAAAGACCTCGACGATGAAACCCGCCGCTAAGAGTCGGGCGAGCTCTTCCCCAATGGCTTTGCGTCTCTCCTCATTGAACCATCATAGAGACTGCTTGACTGGTTTAAACTTAGGATCCACATTAAGGTTATGCCCAGCGAACTCTCTCGATACACCCGGCATGTCAAAAGGTTTCCATGCAAAGATGTCCCAATTCTCACGGATGAATTCGATGAGCGCGCTTTCCTATTTGGGATCCATGTTAGCCCCAATGATGAACTATTTGGATGAGTCGCCCGGAGTGAAATCTACCGCCTTGGTATCATCCGCCGAAAATTTGAGGAGCGGCTCAACCTCCATCGTGGGCTTTTTCAGCGGGGTCATATCTTTCGGGTCAACATTCTCCTTATAAAACTTAAGCTCCGCCTGAGCACAACTGGATTCTGCATAAGCCGCGTCTCCTTCCTCGCACTCAATAGCCGTATTCCGATCACCATGAACAGTAATCGTACCTTTTAACCCGGGCATCTTGAGCTGTAAGTAGACATAACAGGGCCTAGCCATGAACTTAGCATAAGCCGGCCGCCCAAACAACGCATGGTAAGGGCTCTTGATCTTGACCACTTCAAACCACAAGGACTCCACCCTATAGTTATATTCATCACCAAAGGCGACTTCCAAAGAAATCCTGCCCACCGGATAAGCCGACTTGTCTGGCACCACATCATGAAAAACAGTGGATGAAGGCTTAAGATCTTTGTCAAGTAGCTTCATCCGCCAGAAGGTATCATAATATAGGATGTTGATACTGCTGCCCCCATCCATAAGTACCTTATTCACCATATATCCTCCCACTTGGGGGGCAACTACCAAGGCCAGCCGCCCCAGGTCATCAACACGCGGCGGGTGATCCTCCCGACTCCACGTTATGTCATATTCAGACCACTTCAAGTATTGCGGCAAAGCCGGTGCAACTGCATTAACCGCCCACTTGTGCAACTTCTGATCCCGCTTGTTAAGGCTGGTCGTGAATACATGATATTGGCCCGAACTGAGATGCTTTGGATTACTCTGATATCCAGACTGGTTATGATGCTGCTGATTGTTGTTACCAGAGTGCTGAGGATGTCCTCCTTGATTTCCCTGACCATGATTACCGGACCCTGAGCCACCGGATCCAAATCCGGCTCCTGACCCGCCTGGTCCTGAGCCGCCGGGCGGGCCACCGCCATGGTTGTTATGCTGCTGCATGTTGTAATTCTTGAACTTCTGCATGATATGGCAATCACCCCATGTGTGCGCTGAAGGTTTATCGGGTCGGCTGTGCTCCGGACAGGGTTTTTTGAGCATTTCCTCCAAATTGAAAGGATTCCTATTTTTGTTAAAGGGTGGCCTGAACTTCCCATTGCCTTTAGGATGATTTTGGCCGGTGCTCGCCTTGGCCACCAGCTCTGACCCGCCATCTGGGTTTTTCCGCTTACTCTAGTTACCATTGTTTGCCGCACCCTTGCCCGGGTTGTTCCTCTTACCTTGGCCGGCTTTCTCCTCATCGGAACCTGGATCCTTCGTGTTATCAGAGTCAGCGTACTTTGTAAGAGCCATCATGAGTTCTCCCATGTCCTGACATGTACGCTTAAGCCGGCCAAGATTCTGCTTCAGAGGGATGAAGTGACAATTCTTTTCTAGGATCAGTACTGCTTGAGCCGCCGTGATCTGTTCAGATGAGTGGATGATGGTCGACACCCATCGGACCCAATGATGAGCCGATTCACCCTCCTGCTAGACGCAATGATCGAGATCCACAATGGTCATAGGTTGTTTGCAAGTCCCTTGAAAGTTCTTGATGAACCTTGCCCTTAACTCAGCCCATGAATTGATGGTATTGGGTGGCAACCCTTTCAACCACGTGCGAGCCGGAACTTCAAGCATCATGATGAAGTACTTAGCACACACCGCCTCACTGACATCCAACATCTCCATAGCCAGCTCATAACTTCCGATCCAGGCCTTCGGAGGTAAGTCGGCAATGTAATTCGGAACCTTGCGAGGTCCTTTGAAATCCTTCGGCAACCGCTCACTTCACAAAGCTGGTGATAAGCATGGCACTCCCACGGCCCTGGTGGTCACTCCTGCTCCCACTGATACAAAGGGCGCGGGCTCTTGGTGAGTCGCCGTGGCCAAAGCTGCCACCTCTTGCTAGTTTCTTGACCGGTTTATGAGCGCTTGTGCATATAGAGCCGCCTGATCATCCCCTGGAGGTCCTCTGTGCCGATCGCTGCTGGAAACCACCGGCAACTCATAGCGCCGGCTAAAGCTGTGGCTGGGGAGAGGGGTTGAATGAACGCGGATCCGGCTGTGAGCATACTTCTCCTGTTGGGACATCGTCGCCTGAAGGTATCCAATGGCATTCCGTACCTCTTCCGCAAAAGGTGCTTCATCCGGAATAGGGATTGTTTCAAGCCGGGTGGCCACGGCAACCATGTTCTCTGCCAGGCTGGAATTGTTGGGGAACGTCGCATGGGAAACAAAAAATTTCCTACGCACACGCAAACCTATCCATGGTGATGAGCATCTACGAGAGGGAGAGTGGATCTACATACCCTTGTAGATTGCTAAGCGGGAAGCGTTAAGAAACACGGTTGGTGTAGTCGAACATCTTCGCGATCCAAATCGCCGAGCGTCCCGCGATCTCATCACGATCCGTCCCGCGATCCAATCACGATCCGTCCCGTGAACTCATCACGATCCGTCCCGCGATCTCATCACGATCCGTCTCACGATCTTGATCACGATCTGTCCCGCGAACTCATCACGATCCGTTCCGCGATCTCATCACGAACTGTCTCGTGATCTCGATCACGGTCCTTCCGATCTAGGGCCGAACGGACGGCACCTCCGCGTTCAGCACACGTGCAGCTTGATGATGATCTCCACCGTCTCGATCCAGCGAGAGGAGGTGGAGAGGAGAGAGAGTTCACCGGCAGCGTGACGGCGCTCCGGTGATGGTGGTGGAGTGATTCCGGCAGGGCTTCGCCTAAGCGCTGTCGAAAACCGATCTAGAGGAGAAACTGTGCACCGGTGTAACGGGTAGCACGTGGCCGGAAATTCTGTCCAAAAACCACCCAATACACTAGTATATATAGGAGGAGAGGAGAGGAGAGGTAGCCAAGGCCTTTGGGTCGGCCGAAATAGGAGGTGGGAGCAATCCTATTTCACCTCCAATCCTAGTTGGAGTAGGATTGCCTCCTATTGGCTGATTTTCCACTTTTTGCTTTAGGACTTTCTCTCCTGCGCCATGGGCCTTTGTGGCTGTTTTCCCAGCCCACTAAGGGCTGGTTATTATTCTCCCACAGCCCATGGACCTCTTCGGGTCGAAATACCCCTCCCGGAGGTCCTCCGGTACACTACCGGCACTCCCGGTACAATACCGATACTCCCGGTACACTACCGATGAGCCCGAAACTTTTCCGGAAACCAAACTGGGACTTCCTATATATGAATCTTTACCTCCGGAGAACTATATCAATCACTATAGATCAACTCCCACTTGATTCAAGCGATTGTAGTACCCAGACAATCTGAGTACATGCTCAACGATTGAGCTATTCTCCTTCATCTTACAGGCAAAGAATCTTGTTGGAGATCTCATATCTCGCAACACAGGCACGAGCCTGAGATCACAATCTCTGCTCCTAGAACATCTCATATGTTCCGTGACGTTCAAAACGTTTCCGAGCCTCAATTCTAAGCCGTAATGCATGACGCACTAAACTATCAAGTAGTCATCGAAACGTGCCTGTCAGATGTTCACAACATCTATAGACGACGCTAGAGGGGGTGGCGCACCGAGCGGTGCATTAAGGACATAAGCCTTCTGTGCAGCAATGAGGACAATCCTCAGATCACGGACCCAGTCCGCAATATTGCTACCAACATCTTTCAACTCTATTTCTCTAGGAACATATAAAAATACAAGGGAGCTACAGCGCGAGCTAGTAATCTACAACATAATTTGCAAAGACACTTTGACTATGTTCATGATAATGAGTTCAATTAATCATATTACTTAAGAACTCCCACTCAAATTGACATCCCTCGGGTCATTCGAGTGATACATGATCCAAATTCACCAACTCAAGCCCGATCATCACGTGAGTTAAGGTGGCTTCAATGGTGAACATCATTATGTTGATCATATCCACTATATGACTCATGCTCGACCTTTCGGTCTCTTGTGTTCCGAGGCCATGTCTGTACATGCTAGGCTCGTCAAGTTTAACCCGAGTGTTCTGCGCGTGCAAATCTGGCTTGCACCCGTTGTATGTGAACGTAGAGTCTATCACACCCGATCATCACGTGGTGTCTCAACACGACGAAATTTCGCAACGGTGCACACTCGGGGAGAACACAATTTATCTTGAAATTAAGTGAGGGATCACCTTATAATGCTACCGTCGTCCTAAGCAAAACAAGGTGCATAAAAAGGATTAACATCACATGCAAATCATAAGTGACATGATATGGCCATGAACTTGTGTTTAAGATCTCATCTTCGAAACACCGGCATGATCTCCATCATCACCGGCACAACACCATGATCTCCATCATCTTGATCTCCATCAATGTGTTGCCATTGGGGTTGTCATGCCCTGCATGCTTCTACTACTATTGCTATCGTAGCGATAAAGTAAAGCATTACATAGCGCTTAATGATTGACACGCAGGTCATACAATAATTAAAGACAACCCTATGGCTCCTGCCGGTTGCCGTACTCATCGACATGCAAGTCGTGATAATCTATACATCACATGATCATCTCATACATCACATATATCTCATCATGTAATTGGCCATATCACATCACAACATACCCTGCAAAAACAAGTTAGACGTCCTCTAATTGTTGTTGCATATTTTACGTGGCTGCTATGGGTATCTAGCAAGAACGGTTCTCACCTACGCATAAACCACAACGGTGATACACTAGTTTGCTTTTCAACCTTCTCAAGGACCGCCTTTGTCGAATCCGATCCAACTAAAGTGAGAGAAACTGTCACTCGCAAGCCATCTAGGCAACAAGTTGCGTCGAGGGAACCGGTCTCTCGTAAGCGTACGAGTAATGTTGGTCCGGGCCGCTTCATCTCACAATCCCGCTGAACCAAAATACGACCAAGGGAGGAAGCAATCTAAGCATCAACGCCCACAAACCTTTTGTGTTCTACTCGAGATCTCATCGAACCATCAACCTAGCTCATGATGCCACTGTTGGGGAACGTCGCATGGGAAACAAAAAAATTCCTACGCACACGCAAACCTATCCATGGTGATGAGCATCTACGAGAGGGAGAGTGGATCTACATACCCTTGTAGATCGCTAAGAGGGAAGCGTTAAGAAACGCGGTTGGTGTAGTCGAACATCTTCGCGATCCAAATCGCCGAGCGTCCCGCGATCTCATCACGATCCGTCCCGCGATCCTATCACGATCCGTCCCGTGAACTCATCACGATCCGTCCCGTGATCTCATTACGATCCGTCTCACGATCTTGATCACGATATGTCCCGCGAACTCATCACGATCCGTTCCGCAATCTCATCACGAACTGTCTCGCGATCTCGATCACGGTCCTTCCGATCTAGGGCCGAACGGACGGCACCTCCGCGTTCAGCACACGTGCAGCTTGATGACGATCTCCACCGTCTCGATCCAGCGAGAGGAGGTGGAGAGGAGAGAGAGTTCACCGGCAGCGTGACGGCGCTCCGGTGATGGTGGTGGAGTGATTCCGGCAGGGCTTCGCCTAAGCGCTGCGGAAAACCGATCTAGAGGAGAAACTGTGCACCGGTGTAACGGGTAGCACGTGGCCGGAAATTCTGTCCAAAAACCACCCAATCCACTAGTATATATAGGAGGAGAGGAGAGGAGAGGTAGCCAAGGCCTTTGGGTCGGCCGAAATAGGAGGTGGGAGCAATCCTACTTCACCTCCAATCCTAGTTGGAGTAGGATTGCCTCCTATTGGTTGATTTTCCACTTTTTGCTTTAGGACTTTCTCTCCTGCGCCATGGGCCTTTGTGGCTGTTTTCCCAGCCCACTAAGGGCTGGTTATTATTCTCCCACAGCCCATGGACCTCTTCGGGTCGAAATACCCCTCCCGGAGGTCCTCCGGTACACTACCGGCACTCCCGGTACAATACCGATACTCCCGGTACACTATCGATGAGCCCAAAACTTTTCCGGAAACCAAACTGGGACTTCCTATATATGAATCTTTACCTCCGGACCGTTTCGGAGCTCCTCGTGACGTCCGGGATCTCATCCGGGACTCCGAACAACCTTCGGTCACCACCATACATAACTCTACACTACTGAAACGTCACCGAACCTTAAGTGTGCAGACCCTGCGGGTTCGAGAACTATGTAGACATGACCGAGACACCTCTACGGTCAATAACCAATGGCAGGACCTGGACGTCCACATTGGTTCCTACATATTCTACGAAGATCTTTATCGGTCGAACCTCTATGTCAAGGATTCAGTTAATCCCGTATATCGTTCCCTTTGTTCTTCGGTATGTTACTTGCCCGAGATTCGATCGTCGGTATCTCCATACCTAGTTCAACCTCGTTACTGGCAAGTCTCTTTACTCGTTCCGTAATACAAGATCCCATGACTAACACTTAGCCACATTGCTTGCAAGGCTTGTTGTGATGTTGTATTACCGAGTGGGCCCTGAGATACCTCTCCGTCACACGGAGTAACAAATCCCAGTCTCGATCCATGCCAACTCAACAAACACCGTTGGAGATACCTGTAGAGCACCTTTATAGTCACCCAGTTACGTTGCGACGTTTGATACACACAAGGCACTCCTCCGATATCCGTGAGTTGCATGATCTCATGGTCATAGGAACATATACTTGACATGCAGAAAACAGTAGCAATAAACTGACATGATCATATGCTATGTTTGTAGTTTGGGTCTTATCCATCACATCATTCTCCTAATGATGTGATCCCGTTATCAAATGACATCTCATGTCCATGGCTAGGAAACCTTAACCATCCTTTGATCAACGAGCTAGTCCATTAGAGGCATACTAGGGACATGGTTTTGTCTATGTATCCACACATGCATTTAAGTCTCCGATCAATACAATTATAGCATGGATAATAAACGATTATCATGAACAAGGAAATATGATAATAACTAATTTATTATTGCCTCTAGGGCATATTTCCAACAGTCTCCCACTTGCACTAGAGTCAATAATCTAGTTCACATCACCATGTGATTCGCATTGTTATGAATCTAACACCCAATGAGTTTTGGGGCTCGATCATGCTTTGCATGTGAGAGAGGTCTTATAGTCAACGGGTCTGCGATATTCAGATCCGTGTGTACTTTGCAAATCTCTATGTCAAACCGTAAACACTGCTACCACACTCCACTTGGTACTATTTCCAAATGGCTGCTCCACTATACGTATCCAGATTGCTACTACTAGTCATGCGGATAGGTGTTAAAGCTTGCATCGACGTAACTCTTTACGACGAACTCTTTATCACCTCCACAATCAAGAAACATTTCCTTAGTCCTCTGGTTACTAAGAATAATTCCGACCGCTGTCCAGTGATCCACTCCTGGACCACTCTTGTACCCCTTGACAGACTCATGGCAAGGCACACATAGGTGTGGTACACGGCATGGCATAATATAGAGCCTATGGCTAAGGCATAGGGGACGACGTTCGTCCTTTCTCTTTCTTCTGCCGTTGTCGAGCTTTGAGTCTCACTCAACTTCACACCTTACAAATCAGACGAGAACTATTTCTCTGGCTGATCCATTTTGAACTCTTTCAAAATCTTGTCAAGGTATACACTCATTGAAAGTCCATCAAGCATATTGATCTATCTCTATAGATTTTGATGCTCAACAATTAGGTAGCTTTATCCAGGTCTTCCTTTGAAAATCACTTTCCAAATGACCGTTTTATGCTTTCCAGAAACTCTACATTATTTCTGATCAACAATATGTCATCCACATATACTTATCAGAAATTCTATAGTGCTCCCACTCACTTTATTGCAAATACAAGTTTCTCGTAAACTTTGTATAAACATCAAAACTTTGATCACCTCATCAAAGCGTATATTCCAACTCCGAGATGCTTGCTTCAGTCCATGGAAGGATCACCGAAGCTTGCACACCTTTTAGCATCCTTAGGCCTGACAAAACCTTCTGGTTGTATCACATACAACCTTTCCTCAAGTAAACCGTTAAGGAAACGATGTTTTGACATCCATCTGCCAGATTTCATAATTGAAAACACAGCAACTGCTAACATAATTCCAACAGACTTTAGCACCACTACGAGTGAGAAAGTCTCATTGTAGTCAACTCCTTGAACTTGTCACAAACATCTTTGCAACAAGTCGAGCTTTACAAATAGTGACATTCACCATCAGTGTCTGTCTTCATTTTAAAGATCCATTTGTACTCAACGACCTGCCGTCCAACGAGCAAGTCTACCAAAGTCTACACTTGGTTTTCATACATGGATCCTATCTCGGATTTCATGGCCTCTAACCATTTGTCGGAATCTGGGCCCATCATCGCTTCTCCATAGCTCGTAGGTTCATCGTTGTCCAACAACATGATCTCCAAGACAGAGTTGTCGTACCACTTAGGAGCAGTACACATCCTTGTCGACCTACGAAGTTCGATAGTAACTTGATCCTGAAGCTTCATGATCATCATCATTAACTTCCTCTTCAACTAATGTAGGCTTCACAGAAACATCTTTCTGCGCTGCGCTACTCTCTGGTTGAACAAAGGTTTAACAACCTCATCAAGTTCTATCTTCCTCCCACTCAATTCTTTCGAGAGAAACATTTCCTCGAGAAAGGATCCGTTTAAGCAACAAACATTTTGCACTAGGATCTGAGATTGAAGGTTCACCCAACTGATCTCAGGGTATTCTATGAAGATGCAATTTGTTCGCCTTGGGTTCGACCTCATTAGGTGAAAACATTTTCCACACAAGTGTCACATCCCAAAATATTAAGAAATGACAGCTTAGGTTTCTGTCAAACCATAATTCACATGGTGTCATCTCAACGGATTTAGATGGTGCCCTATTTAAAGTGAATGTAGTTGTCTCTAATGCACAACCCCAAAATTATAGTAGTAAAACGACAAGAGACATCATATTACGCACCATGTCCAATAGAGCATAACTATGATGTTCGGACACACCATCACACTATGGTGTTCCAGGTGGCGTTTAGTTGTGAAACAACTTTCACATTGTCTTAAGTTGTATGCCAAACTCGTGACTCAGATATTCACCTCCACGATCATATCGCAGTCATTTTTATCTTCTTGTCACGATGATCTTTAAATTTCATTCTGAATTTGCTTGAACCTTTCAAACGATTCAGACTTGTGTTTCATTAAGTAAATATACAATATATCTACTCAAATCATCAGTGAAGGTAAGAAAATAACGATATCCACTGCATGCTACAAGACTCACTAGATTGCATACATCAACATGTATCATTTCCAATGAATCACTTGCCCGCTCCATCCAACGGGGTCCTTTAGTCATCTTGCCCAAGAGGCATGGTTCGCATGTCTCAACCGATTCGAAATCGAATGAGTCCAAATATCCATCAGCATGGAGTTTCTACATGCGCTTTATACCAATATGACATTTAGCGGCAGTGCCACAAGTATGTGGTACTATCATTATTAACTTTGTGTCTTTTGACATCAATGTTATGAACATGTGTAATACTACGATCAAGATTTCAACAAACCATTCTCACTGGGTGCATGACCATTGAAGGTATTATTCATGTAAACAGAATAACCATTATTCTCTAACTTAAATGAATAACCGTATTGCAATAAACATGATCTAATCATGTTCATGCTCAACGCAAAACACCAAATAACATTTATTTAGGTTCGTCACTAATCTTGAAGGTAGAGAGAGTGTGCGATGTTGATCACATCAACCTTGGAAACACTTCCAACACATATCGTCACCTCACCCTTAGCTAGTTCTCCGTTTATTCCGTAGCTTTTATTTCGAGTTACTAACATTTAGCAACCGAACCGGTATCCAATACCCAGGTGCTACTAAGAGTACTAGCAAGGTACACATCAATAACACGTATATCAAATATACTTCTGTCGATGTTGCCAACCTTCTTATCTACCAAGTATCTAGGGTTGTTATGCTTCAGCGACCTCTCACCTCATAATAGAAGCACTTAGTCTCGGGTTTGAGTTCAACTTTGGGTTGCTTCACTGGAGCATCAACTGACTTGCTATCCATGAAGTTTCCCTCCTTTCTCTTGCCCTTTTCGAAACTATTGGTTTGATTAACCATCAACACTTGACGCTCCTTCTTGATTTCTACCTTAGCGGTGTCAAACATCGCGAAGAGCTCAGGGATCAATACTTCTATCCCTGGTGTATTATAGTTCATCACTAAGTTCTAGTAGCTTTAGTGACAGTGACTTGGAGGACTATATCAATCACTATCTTATCTGGAAGATCAACTCCCACTTGATTCAAGCGATTGTAGTACCCAGACAATCTGAGTACATGCTCAACGATTGAGCTATTCTCCTTCATCTTACAGGCAAAGAATCTTGTTGGAGATCTCATATCTCGCAACACAGGCACGAGCCTGAGATCACAATCTCTGCTCCTAGAACATCTCATATGTTCCGTGACGTTCAAAACGTTTCCGAGCCTCAATTCTAAGCCGTAATGCATGACGCACTAAACTATCAAGTAGTCATCGAAACGTGCCTGTCAGATGTTCACAACATCTATAGACGACGCTAGAGGGGGTGGCGCACCGAGCGGTGCATTAAGGACATAAGCCTTCTGTGTAGCAATGAGGACAATCCTCAGATCACAGACCCAGTCCGCAATATTGCTACCAACATCTTTCAACTCTATTTCTCTAGGAACATATAAAAATACAAGGGAGCTACAGCGCGAGCTAGTAATCTACAACATAATTTGCAAAGACACTTTGACTATGTTCATGATAATGAGTTCAATTAATCATATTACTTAAGAACTCCCACTCAAATTGACATCCCTCGGGTCATTCGAGTGATACATGATCCAAATTCACCAACTCAAGTCCGATCATCACATGAGTTAAGGTGGCTTCAATGGTGAACATCATTATGTTGATCATATCCACTATATGACTCATGCTCGACCTTTCGGTCTCTTGTGTTCCGAGGCCATGTCTGTACATGCTAGGCTCGTCAAGTTTAACCCGAGTGTTCTACGCGTGCAAATCTGGCTTGCACCCGTTGTATGTGAACTAGAGTCTATCACACCCGATCATCACGTGGTGTCTCAACACGACGAAATTTCGCAACGGTGCACACTCGGGGAGAACACAATTTATCTTGAAATTAAGTGAGGGATCACCTTATAATGCTACCGTCGTCCTAAGCAAAACAAGGTGCATAAAAAGGATTAACATCACATGCAAATCATAAGTGACATGATATGGCCATGAACTTGTGTTTAAGATCTCCATCTTCGAAACACCGGCATGATCTCCATCATCACCGGCACAACACCATGATCTCCATCATCTTGATCTCCATCAATGTGTTGCCATTGGGGTTGTCACGCCCTGCATGCTTCTACTACTATTGCTATCGTAGCGATAAAGTAAAGCATTACATAGCGCTTAATGATTGACACGCAGGTCATACAATAATTAAAGACAACCCTATGGCTCCTGCCGGTTGCCGTACTCATCGACATGCAAGTCGTGATAATCTATACATCACATGATCATCTCATAAATCACATATATCTCATCATGTAATTGGCCATATCACATCACAACACACCCTGCAAAAACAAGTTAGACGTCCTCTAATTGTTGTTGCATATTTTACGTGGCTGCTATGGGTATCTAGCAAGAACGGTTCTCACCTACGCATAAACCACAACGGTGATACACTAGTTTGCTTTTCAACCTTCTCAAGGACCGCCTTTGTCGAATCCGATCCAACTAAAGTGAGAGAAACTGTCACTCGCAAGCCATCTAGGCAACAAGTTGCGTCGAGGGAACCGGTCTCTCGTAAGCATACGAGTAATGTTGGTCCGGGCCGCTTCATCTCACAATCCCGCTGAACCAAAATACGACCAAGGGAGGAAGCAATCTAAGCATCAACGCCCACAAACCTTTTGTGTTCTACTCGAGATCTCATCGAACCATCAACCTAGCTCATGATGCCACTGTTGGGGAACGTCGCATGGGAAACAAAAAATTTCCTACGCACACGCAAACCTATCCATGGTGATGAGCATCTATGAGAGGGAGAGTGGATCTACATACCCTTGTAGATCGCTAAGCGGGAAGCGTTAAGAAACGCGGTTGGTGTAGTCGAACATCTTCGCGATCCAAATCGCCGAGCGTCCCGCGATCTCATCACGATCCGTCCCGCGATCCAATCACGATCCGTCCCGTGAACTCATCACGAGTCCCGCGATCTCATCACGATCTGTCCCGCGATCTCATCACGATCCATCTCACGATCTTGATCACGATCTGTCCCGCGAACTCATCACGATCCGTTCCGCGATCTCATCACGAACTGTCTCGCGATCTCGATCACGGTCCTTCCGATCTAGGGCCGAACGGACGGCACCTCCGCGTTCAGCACACGTGCAGCTTGATGACGATCTCCACTGTCTCGATCCAGCGAGAGGAGGTGGAGAGGAGAGAGAGTTCACCGGCAGCGTGACGGCGCTCCGGTGATGGTGATGGAGTGATTCCGGTAGGGCTTCGCCTAAGCGCTGCGGAAAACCGATCTAGAGGAGAAACTGTGCACCGGTGTAACAGGTAGCACGTGGCCGGAAATTCTGTCCAAAAACCACCCAATCCACTAGTATATATAGGAGGAGAGGAGAGGAGAGGTAGCCAAGGCCTTTGGGTCGGCCGAAATAGGAGGTGGGAGCAATCCTACTTCACCTCCAATCCTAGTTGGAGTAGGATTGCCTCCTATTGGCTGATTTTCCACTTTTTGCTTTAGACTTTCTCTCCTGCGCCATGGGCCTTTGTGGCTGTTTTCCCAGCCCACTAAGGGCTGGTTATTATTCTCCCACAGCCCATGGACCTCTTCAGGTCGAAATACCCCTCCCGGAGGTCCTCCGGTACACTACCGGCACTCCCGGTACAATACCGATACTCCCGGTACACTACCGATGAGCCCGAAACTTTTCCGGAAACCAAACTGGGACTTCCTATATATGAATCTTTACCTCCGGACCGTTTCGGAGCTCCTCGTGACGTCCGGGATCTCATCCGGGACTCCGAACAACCTTCGGTCACCACCATACATAACTCTACACTACTGAAACGTCACCGAACCTTAAGTGTGCAGACCCTGCGGGTTCGAGAACTATGTAGACATGACCGAGACACCTCTACGGTCAATAACCAATGGCGGGACCTGGACGTCCACATTGGTTCCTACATATTCTACGAAGATCTTTATCGGTCGAACCTCTATGTCAAGGATTCAGTTAATCCCGTATATCGTTCCCTTTGTTCTTCGGTATGTTACTTGCCCGAGATTCGATCGTCGGTATCTCCATACCTAGTTCAACCTCGTTACTGGCAAGTCTCTTTACTCGTTCCGTAATACAAGATCCCATGACTAACACTTAGCCACATTGCTTGCAAGGCTTGTTGTGATGTTGTATTACCGAGTGGGCCCTGAGATACCTCTCCGTCACACGGAATAACAAATCCCAGTCTCGATCCATGCCAACTCAACAAACACCATCGGAGATACCTGTAGAGCACCTTTATAGTCACCCAGTTACGTTGCGACGTTTGATACACACAAGGCACTCCTCCGATATCCGTGAGTTGCATGATCTCATGGTCATAGGAACATATACTTGACATGCAGAAAACAGTAGCAATAAACTGACATGATCATATGCTATGTTTGTAGTTTGGGTCTTATCCATCACATCATTCTCCTAATGATGTGATCCCGTTATCAAATGACATCTCATGTCCATGGCTAGGAAACCTTAACCATCCTTTGATCAACGAGCTAGTCCATTAGAGGCATACTAGGGACATGGTTTTGTCTATGTATCCACACATGCATTTAAGTCTCCGATCAATACAATTATAGCATGGATAATAAACGATTATCATGAACAAGGAAATATGATAATAACTAATTTATTATTGCCTCTAGGGCATATTTCCAATAGGAATAATGACCCGTCGGTGTTGGAAAGACCACTAGTGCCGATTTCATATTCTTGGTTACACCGAGTTTCCCTGTCAGCTGACAGATGTCAAACTCAATGACACCGAAAATATCAAATCGGTGTCACCATCAGTGATGGATATATAATCTGTGGAACCCGACGTTTTGAAATCCATTCTTCAAACGTCGTGCCTCCACAACCCTAGTTGTCATTCCGAAGGCCCCTGGTCATCGCCTTGCTTCCCTGAGCGCCTCCGTCGTTGGGAATCGTCGTCGTTAATGTATTCTTCTCCAACACCGTCGCCGTAGCGGATCCATCGCCAAATTAGGGTATGGATTCGGCCCCCGCTCGCGCTCCACTATCCGATTAACATGCATTAGGGTTTATTCCTAGTCTATCCACTGTTTGAGATTGTTCCATCCGATAGAAAATCCCATTAGATAGCGAACGACGAATTTTTAGGGTTTTGTCGTCCGCCTCCTGTATCTCGGTAGAACCGATGTGAAATAATCGGTGTCACCAATTTTCTTTTCTACCACACTGAGAACATCTCGGTGGAACCGAGTGCTCATTTTCAGTGCAACCAAAAATGATGCCAAGTTCCTAGAAAGAAGGTTGTTTGTCTCGGTGTGACCAAAAAGTTTGCCTCGACTGTATCGAAATACATTTGACAGAATGCAAAACTTTGGAAATTCTTAGTTCAAACTTTCAAAAATCTCTGTATTTTGTGATGACTTATCCAATTCCACTCTTCTATACTCTATTCACAGGGTCAGACATGTCAGATGCTGAAGATAACCAGAATCTGGAGCGGAATGTTGATATGAGTTCAGGCACTAGTCCTGAGTCCAGCTCATCCTCAGATCTAGGCACTCCCAGTTCTCATGGGTTGCCTAAGGCTGCAACAAGGACCAGGAAGAGAGTCAATTCTTATGAGGAAGATTCTGATTTTGTTCCAAAAGATGTTCTTGCTAAGAAGCAAGAGAAGGCTGCAAGGAAATCTGCCAATGAGGCCACCTCATCTAGGAGGGGGGTCAGCAAAGTTTATGCACCCGCAGAGACCTTCAAAGCACATGGGAGTGCGGCAACTATGTCTGTTGAGATTCCAAGGAAATCTTTGCCTAAGAAGGCAGGAGAGAAGAAGACAGCCAGGAAGAGGATCATCCGTGTGATGGGCAGACCTACCTCTATGTATGAGGATCCAGAGGAGGTTGCTGGTGCTGCTACTGAAGAGGAGGAAGAGGAGGAACCTGCTTCTCAGGCCCCTCCTAAGAAGAAGGCTAAGAAACTTTTGGCTGATGTTATGCCTAATTCTGGTCCCTCCAAGAGCACCAAGGCTGCTCCCAAGAAAGCTGCTGCATAGAAGTCCAAGATGACTACCAAAGATATTCCTGGTGCAGAGAAGAACAAGATATCAACTTTCAGAGAAGCAGATGATGATGCTATGATAGTTCTGATGAAGCCCAGACCTCACCTTCATGTGCATGATGCCAGCCATCCTAGAGTTGAGGATATGAAGAAGAGGAAGGATTCAGGGTTGAGGGCATGGAGATCTATTGATCCATATGCCCAAAGGAGGAAGACTGTTGTGGACTATAGGTTATATACCAAAGAGCAGCAAGACTTCTATGAGACGATATTGCTTGACAAGAGCCCTACAATCGGTGACATGAGATATGTGGACCGGGAATGTATCAAGGATAATGAGGAATACTTTCCATGTGTCCAAGACAACTTCCACTGCATTGGGCTAGATAAATTTGTTGGCAAGGAGTTCACTGCTTGGAATGATGAGATGATCATGTAGTTCTACTCCACTTCTCATTTTTATGGAGATGGCAGGATTGTTTGGATGATTGAAGGAGCAACATATGAATCTACTGTTGATGAGTGGGCTACCATCTTAGGAGTCCCAGAGGTACAGGATGGAGATTTGGATGTCTACTCAGAATCCAAGGAGAGCCACAATGCTATGAAGGATATGTATAATCCTATCCCTGTTGCTAATGTGCAATCTCACAAGTTGGGATCTATTTACTTCCTCCAGCCAGGCCTCCGTACCATGAACACCATCCCGAGGCATACTTTGATGCCCAAGTCTGGAGATGAGAATATGATGCGTGGATACTCCATCAACATGCTCATCCATCTTGATCGTCACACCAGGATTCGAGTGATGGATTTGATAGTAGAGACTGTGAAGAGGGTTGCTGCTGGTCAGAAGTGCTCATGCTGTTATGCACCCTATATTCAGATGCTTGTCAATTCTAAGCTTGAGAAGCACATCTTTGCTCTGGATAGACCCCACTTTCCACTTCAGCCAGATCTTGAGGACAACGTTGTGGTGATGGACACAGATCATCCCACTTCAGCTACAGCTCAAGCATAGGTAGAAGCACAGGCAGAGGCAGCTCGAGCCACTAGTGCTCAGGTCCCTAGATCCAGGAACGAGCAGATGGATCTCTTGATCACCACTGTCATGCACATGAAGAAGGATATCAAAACCACCATCGACACTCAGGAGAGCCTTGTGAACATCATTGAGGATAGAGTGAAAACTCTAAATGACAAGGTTGATGGGCTGACTAAGACAGTCAATGAGCTTAAGAAGGAGGTAGATGAAGCCCCTATCCGTCGCACCTCTTCAGAGTCCGAGTCTGATGATGATGAGGATAGTGCACCTGTCAGGACGACTGCCAAGTTCACGACTAAGGCCAGGACACCTACAGTGTTAGCTCCAGAGACGAGGCCTTCATCTTCTGCTCCAGCCATAGTGACATCAGCTCCATCAGCTCTAGTGCCTCCAGTATCTACTCCAACTCCATCCAAGACTTCAGCGGAGGTCTTCGCCGACGAAGTTCTCTTGACTCCGACATCGACTACCGAAGGAGATCAGCCGTAGAAGGACGATTAGCTATATCTCTTCGAGCTTTTTTGTAACTTGATGCCAAAGGGGGAGAAGTTGTATATATATATATATATTAGGCTTCGAGCGAGAGAGCGTCTGCTTTTATTTGTTGTTTTTTAAAAGATCAAATGTTCGTCCAAATATATTTTTGGTTTGGATGTGACATACTTTTGTTTGTGTTTGATCATATGCCTTAATGTGTGTTGCTACTATTTCCTATCTTTTGATGATTATGTGATGATCATTCACTTTGCTTGATGTGGTGTGCTATGTTGTGAACTCTTATTACTCTCGCACACCACCAAGATGTATGTGACATGGAAGAAGTGCCCCATGTACCGAATCGATTGTGCATTTACATTCAAACGCAAATTTAAAATAATGCACAAATTTAGGGGGAGCTCTTTCTTATCACATACTTCTCAAAACAACGATTATATTCACTGATTATATCATATGTCGAAGCTTTGATCTACATGTTTTCATCAATTACCAAAAAGGGGGAGATTGAAAGCACATTTGCTCCCTTGGTGGTTTTGGTAATTAATAACAACATATATGTCATTGAACTAATGTTTCCACTACGTATGTTTCAGGAAAAGTTCAATGATGGTTTGGCATAAGGATTGTGGAATACCCAGGATGCAAGCAAATAGATTGGCCAAGCCTCAAGCAAAGGACTCTACATTTTATCTTTTCTCAGAAATCACCTTGAGTCCATAGGAAAGCCAATACTATTAAAAGGGGGTAAGGTTTTGTTGGTGACCAAAATGCTCATACGTGCACCAGTGATAGTCACCACATACACCCACAAGCTCTTACACAAAAGTCTGTCCAAAACCAAATATTCAAAATCGGTGCAACCAACACTTCCCACTCGGTGCCACCGATTCCAGAACCTAGACAAACTCAGCCAAACCCTAGCCACTTCGGTGCAACCGATTCTGCTTCAGTGCCACCGAGTTTAGGTTGCCAACTTTTTGTTACGCAAATTCACAATATCGGTCCCATGGAGATTGTTCGATTAGCATCACTGAGATTGGGCAAGCTGACCATTGGTCACCTTATCGGTGCAACCGAGTTTCCTATATCGGTCTCACCGAGATTCAAAAGTTGCCACCTTTTGGTCACTTCGGTACCACCCAGATTAACACATCGGTGTCACCGAGTTGGTCATTTTGTGTGTAATGGTTGGATTTTTTGAGATGCCTATATATACCCCTCCACCACCACTCACTCGCAGGAGAAGCACTCAGAACAGTTCCCCACTCATACCTATTGATTTTCTGAGAGAGAGCCACCTACTCATGTGTTGAGATCATGCCATTCCAGTCCTACCATATGAATCTTGATCTCTAGCCTCCCCAAGTTGCTTTCCACCCAATCAATCTCTTCCATCAAGACAAATCTGTGAGAGAGTGATTGTGTGTTGAGGAGTCTATCATCTTGAAGCGCAAGAGCAAGGAGTTCATCGACACAATCGAGCCTTTTACCTTTTGGAGGGTGGTACCTCCTAGATTGGTTTGCTGTCTCTTGGGAGCCTCCTACTTCGTGTGTTGGAGTGAACCAAGAAGTTTGTAAGGTCAAGGAGATCGCCTACTTCGTGAAGATCTATCCCGAGTTAGGCTAGTCCTCCGTGGACATAGGCCATCATGGTATAGTCAAGGTTGCTTCTTCGTGGAACCCTCCATGGGTAGAGCCCTCCGTGGACTCTCGCGACCGTTACCCTCCGTGGATTGAAGACTCCATAAACGTGGATGTACGATAGCGCCACCTATCGGAACCACGGGAAAAATCATCGTGTCACCAATTGCGTTTGATCTTCTTACCCTTCCTTTACTTACATGCTTGTCTTTATTTTCTGCTGCTATACTCATAGACATGCATGTGTAGGGTGTACTTGACGTACTATGAATGCTAAAATCTTCCAAGACATAAAATTGGAAAAGGTGGTTTTTTTATTTGGTCAAGTAGTCTAATCACACACACACCCCCCTCTAGCACTACTTTTGATCCTAAAAACGGACGGCTTGGGTGTTCTAGAAAGCCTGGGGTGATGACTTCGTCAGAAGAGGGGCCCAACGTCTTCGGCGTCGAGGCATCAAGACCTGCAGGGTTCTTCATAAGAGTTGAGGGTTCTATCAAGACGAGTTCTCCCCGTGAATCAGCGACGAACTCTAGGGTTCCGAACTTGATTCCTTGATCGGGGGAAAAGTTTCCGATCTGGCCAAGTTGGCCGATCGGGTTGGTATGCGACAAGATGTTGCTGCTTGTGAGAATCTGATCAGGGGTGAGAGTCCTCTAGCCACAAATCTCGTTACTGGTGACAAGGCAAGCCATCGATTCCTTTGACTATCACAGCGGGACTCTCAACGAAAGCACCAATGTCGGTGTCAGAACCGGCGGATCTCGGGTAGGGGGTCCCGAGCTGTGAGACTAGAATCGACGGTAATAGGAGACGGCGGAGACGATGTTTACCTAGGTTTGGGCCCTCCTATCGAGGTAATACCCTACGTCCTATTTGATTGTATTGATGATATGTAGGTTACAGAGTCGATCTACCTTGAGATCAAATAGCTAAACCCTAGATGAGTTGTCCTCTCTCTACAACCTAAACCCCCCGGCTTATATAGACGTCGAGGGTACCTAGGGTTTACACAGAGTTGGTTGCACATCGCAGGAAAAAACATGCCTATCTACTATCGATAACTTGGAGGGCACGCCACGGCTCCTTGAAGCTTCCACCCTGGCGATGGGGCCCTTGATCATCCAATGCTCATCCAACGGCCCATATAGTTTGGCCTATGAGAAACAGGTCGGCTATCCGAGGACCCCTTAATCCAGGACTCCCTCAGTCCCCATAATCAACTATCTACATCGTCTCGTCTTCTTCCGCTGCAACTCAGAGTTAGTCATGATCTCATCCAAACCATCATTGTATCTTCATATTGTTCCTAGTTGTTCGTAGGGCAATTTTTGTTTGTTTTCAACTATGTTTACCAATAGTGGTATCAGAGCGATTCTATGAGTAGATACAAGTTGCAATCTAGATCACATGTGGATGTGAGGGTTTGGTGTTCATTCTATGCTTCTCCTCGGTGTTGCTTCGATTTAGTTCATTGACGACATGATGTAGCTTTGTACAAAGTTTTGACAATTGGTCGACCCTGGTAGTCAACGATATGCTAATAGTTCTTTGGGATTCATCATAGTCAAGAGTAGTGAACCGTCGCAATCACAAGAGGGCAATGAAGATGAATGATCTTCTAGCAGCTCATGTGTATTGACGAAGCTTAGTGTGGGGTAATAGATTTTTAATTAAGTCCCTTCCCTCACACACCCTGAAAGTTATCTAGCAACAAGGATTATCGCCATGTTGGTGGACGTTGGTAGCTAGTGTTATCCAGAAACCCTAGAAACCACGTAATTTGCCAAACCGATTAGAGGACATTTAACTTGGTTTTGCAGGGTTGCATTGATGTGGTATAGCCTTCATCATGATAATAAGTTTATTTATGAGATGGTTATACGTTGTAATGTTAAGTGTCATGCGTGCCATGGCATGATGGCTAGAGCCACGGGATTGCCACCTCTATGTAATAGGTGTAGACATAGCCTACATGTTAAATAGAGGACCAACAACTTCACTAGGTGCAGGAGAACATGATGGTGACTATGACATCATCTCGAAGTACTTTCATGAAACCAAGAAGGATCATGAAGAACTTCCCGGCGCCAATGGCAATATCATCATCCTATTATGAATTGACTGACATATTTATCCCTTTGTTGTTTGCAACCTTTGATTGCATAGTAGACAATTATTAGGGTGATATCTCACTGAAAATATCAAGTTCAAAGGTGATCTTCCCGATGTTGCAACTATCTATATCACATAGCTTTTAGGAGTGTGTCATGTCCACATGAGTACAAACGGACCGTGAGGTGTAACGCGGGCAAGGTTAGCCCGAGCAAGAAGATATCACTTAGTTTTCTTGAAGTTATGCATAATCTTTTTGAGCTCAGAGCACAAAACATCAAAAGATGAACAAGAGTCATATGGAGATATGATCGGCAAATGATTGCCTACCAGTTGATTTAACGTCATTAGTGATGTCCACGTCAATGGTTGTGAATAAGATGAGGGTTTTAAATCACTTAAAATCAATTATGGGAGATACTGATATGAGTGGGAGCACCATCATGTATTAATTTAGTTTAATCACTAGTGCAAATTAATTATGAATAATGTCTATGTGTAGTTTTCATTATAGTTGTAGAATATATATGGCTCACGGTTCCACCTTCGTTGTCGAAATTGATTAGCTATTTTTTTACTTGGTTGAATATTTACGGTTGGTAAGCATAATAAGTGGATGATCCTCCAAGAGTGACAAGAAGGATTTTTGTCCTACTACATGCTCCCAATACTTTCCTGCTGATGCTATGGATGATGAGACTCACGTCCTTCGTCCCAAAAGGATAGAATTACATTATGGTCTGCTTTTATCCAAGACCCAAACTTCAAAATGTTTGAGATAGTCATGTGATATTCTTGAAACTATTTTCTAATAGATATACAAAGTCTAAAAGATATGTGATATCTAAATAAGTGTTTTCTTGCAAATTCTATTCAAGCGTTCAACTATGTTTAAGACTAAAATGTGTAGGATCCAGAAGAACACCGGTCATGAGTTGATGGTGAGAACTTAAAGATAAAGAAAAAATCCAAAAGATGTAAAAAAGACTTACATGCGTAGGGAAGTTCGGGGCTCACACCACTCTTAAAGTTGGATGGTTCTTCCGTGAGTAGGAAAATATTGGAAGTAACACTTAAGAAGTAAACGGTTAAAAGAAAAGAACGTCGGAATGACCAACTCAGGTATGAATGTCATACAAGTTATGAGATGTAAAGAAATTTGATCAAGGAAAGTATAATTCTTGGGAATTGTTGTTAAATTTTTGATCGCTAAATTCTTCGATATTGTATTTAAAAGTTGATCACAAGAATACCGACTCGATTGCATGTTGTTGTGAGTCGATGCAAGAACTACTACGACCTAAATGGTCAAATAATGAGGTTAAAATATGTGATGCAATTTTTCTAAAAGTTACACTACTTCCCATCGACATATTACCGGTGTAATTGATTTTTCATAATTCATTTTAGAGTTTGTACACTCTAGCGCATTGCATTGAAGTTGCAAGGAGGTTGTTCATGAGAGAATGATAGTTGTTCGATGTTATGAACAAAAGGACATACTACTATTGTGAATACAATGGATGTTATGAATATAGAAAAATAAAATTTGGCATACATAACATCGATGATAAATGTCGCAAGAGTATAAGAATACGACATTTGTGTAGCGCTGCATTTTAGTCACATTGGAGAAACCCACATGGAGAAATTCGATAGTGATGGATTTTGAAGTCATCTAATTTTGTATCATTTGACACTTGCAACTTTTGTCCTAATATGAAGCAAATTAAAATACCGTACACATTATATAAAGAACAAGCAATAAAATAATTGGAAACATGCATATCGATGTGTGTAGTCCAGTAAGTATTGTTGCAAGCAGTGGATTTATCTATCTTCAAAGATGACTCTATAGATTTTACACATAAATATGGATCCTTTGAAACGTTCCAAAAGGTTTTCAGAATGAAGTAGGAATTATTGTAGCAAGAGAGTTATATTTCTACAATTGGATTGTGGAAAGAAAAAATTGACTTACAAGTTTAGAGAATGTCTGATGAGCTATGAAAAGAACTTATAGCTTGCACCTCCCAGAAAACTACTAATAGTAGAGTGTTTTGAGTAGATGTAATCAGGATATGTTTGACATGCTAATATCAAAGATGACACTAAATCAGTTGCCAACATACTTTTAGTGTGATGCTTTAGGGACTGTGGCTTTTGCACTGAAAAAGAGCGCCATCAAAACTGTTGAAACAACATCATATAAGATATGAAATGATAAGTGCTACTTTGTTGGTTATCCAAAATGGTTGGGTATTCCTCTAGAACTATGCCAATGCAAAGTGTTTTGCCACACAGTGTAGAAATTTCTAAGAAAATGTTTTCTACAAAAGAGTGAGTGGGAGGATAGTGCAACTCGACGAGATTACAGAATCTTCGTAACCAAGTCAAAGAAAAGAAACACTAGAAGCGGTTCTAGAATTCCCTATAGCGACTAATACGAAATCTTCTACATGAGATATAGAGGCTTAGGTCGAACTTGCGGCTGAACTATAGGTTGAGGAAAATTCATACAAACCTTCATGGTGCACAAACAAAATATTGTTGAAACAAATAATTAACCTATGATACATAGAGAACCGTTGATTCCCCGAAATGGCTATATAAGAAAGTAATCTGAAATAGTATGCATATACCTGAATCAAGTTCAGAACTTGATGAACCCTTCGGAAGACCTTGAGTCTAATGTATAGTACTTCTATAAACTGACAAAGATAAAAAGGTTTTATAAAGCATGACTTGTTGCAAATAGTTTATGACAAGATCAAAAAAAGACTATAATGAGTTTGTCTCATCATAGCAATACTTAGAAGTCAGTGCAGGTTAAACTAGTAATCATTACATGTTTCAGTTATGAGAAATAATAGATGAATGTCAAAATGTTCCCATGAGATGGACTAATATGCACGTGTAGAATGATAAACGGTAAAATAAAGATTCATAGTCTTTCCTATAAGACTGACTCAAGTGTTGTTGGTGATCATGTTTTCCGGATCTTAGGATATGGTGAAGTGTAATCATAGTCCTAAAACAACATTAAGAGTATGGTGTTAGAAGAACGATCATGTTGAATCAACCCAAACTTGCTTGTTATACTTTGAGATAATACCGTCTAAGAACAATTTTTATAACACAGAGTGTTAACATGTGCTTTATGTTCCTCAGACCATGAGGGCATCATAGTCACTTCTTACCGTACAGTGAGCTTTGGGGTTGCTCAAACGTCATCTATAACTAGGTGATCATAATGACAACTTACATGTTCATTGGGAAGTTTGACAAGGGACTAGATAGCTAGGGAGTGGAATTTGCTCCTCCGATGATGGATAGATGTTCGTAGGTACCTCTCGGTGTGAAAACATCCATCATCATCTGGCTAGACAAAGGTGACTACATTACGGGATGCAGGAATAGATCAATGACAAAGAAGAACAAAATTGGTAACAAGAATAACGGTGTAGTGAGCACGTGCATGACTCAAGAGGATACTGATGCATCTTGGGTTTTGTAAAGTATCATGAAGCAAAGGAAATTTAGCATGATAACCAAAGGTTCACTTGAATGTCATTCGTGTACTCATAGGGATCAATATGGACATCCACAGTTCTGCTATCGGTCATTAAACGAACGGGTTTCGTTCATGTCTATGTGTTACAGAACCTACAAAGTCACGAACGTAAGGTAATAAAAATTTGTTGAGTGTTTAGTGCGGGAGTAAGGAGAAAATATTTGTGATTTTTTTGTATTAACATTCAAAACAGTTTGAGATGATCCGGAAGCGCTTCGGGGTCACCAAAGGGATTTGGGAGATTATCAGGCAATGTCGGGTATTATTGATAAATAAAATATAGGTGGAATATGTTTCTAGAGATGTAAAATTAATAATAAAAGGCTCTAATAATAGTTAAGAGTCTTTCGGATTTAATTTAATATGAACGAGCCTTAAATGGCCAAGTGGTGGAAGGAGAATTGGGCCACTTGGGCCCAATAGGTGGAGGCGCTCCCTTCCTCCTTCTCGATGGAAGGGGGAGTTGGAGGGGGTTTCCCCCTCCTTGGCTGACCAAGGGGGGGGGTTCCTCCCATTGCAGCGCCTGTCGGAGTCTTGGATTTGCATCCAAGAACTTCTCCAAGAACAAGGTTCTAACACCGGGGGGCTTGGCTTGCGACCTACAACACGACGACAAACACAATAAGGTTGACGGCGAGCTCACTCCTCCACATCGGAAACGATGGGGACACATGATCTACCCATGTTTGGGCCAACGTGTGGTGTAAAACACTACTCCTGCTTGTGATTTGGTTGCCTTTTGTTGGGGATATAACCTCGAGGTATAACCCGCCCTGATGGGCCAACTTATAGTTATGGCGGCTTAAGGTCTACACTCAAGGTGAGCCTTGGCATCCTTAGCCCAGAGACACAAGGCGGTTTACAGACTAAGCCTCCTAGCAGCCCAAGGTGTGAAGACGACGACTGCTGGCCCAAGAGGTGGAGAGCTGCCAGGAGTTTCCTTGCTTAGGAGGCAAGGCGAGTTAGAGGCGTGTCGGGTCACAAATCATATCACGACCCGAACTCTTGTAAGCCCAGGGCCTCGACCTGTGTATATAAAAGAGAGTCCCTATGGTGGCTTAGGGCGAGTTACAATCCATCGATAGCTAGGTTAAGCAATTCCGCTCCCTTGTAATTGATACCATCATCAATACACATAGAGGAGGATGTAGGCTTTTACCTCTATCAGAGGGGCCGAACCTGGGTAAACTCGTCTCTCGTTCCCGATCAACCCCTTCGAGTCGCCACGTAGTTGCGATGGCCTCACACCGAAGTTCTCCTATGAGGACATCTGTCGTGACAAAACCGGACAGTTGGCGCCCACCGTGGGGTTGTCACACGGTGGAGTTGAATTCTCGGAGGGAGCCCTTCCAGGGTTCGGAAGCTACGTGGTAGGTTTGATGACCAAGGTGTGCTTGACTTGCTATCAATACTAAAATCTACCAACTCTTAAAATTGGGGAAATGTAGAATATTTATTTGGTCAAGCAATCTAATCACCCCCTCTCTAGACATACTTTCGATCCTACAAGTGGTATCAGAGCTTTGGTCTCCATTGCATTGGTTTCATAACCAGGGAGAGTATGGCGTCTAGCGAGGGAAATTATCACCATAGAGGTTTGTACTTTGATGGCACGAATTTTGCTAGTTGGAAGCACAAACTGAAAATGCATATTCTTGGTCATAACCCCACCGTTTGGGTTGTTGTCGTGTTGGGTTGCAAGGTGATTCTTTGCGGGTGGAAGGGAACTGGATCATGAAGCGACCGCAAATGAATTAAGGATGTTGCAATACAATGCTCAAGCATGTGACATTCTCTTCAACTGCCTATGCCCTGAAGAATTCAACAAAATTAGCCGTCTTGAGAGTGCAAAAGAGATTTGGGATACTTCGATTGATATGCATGAAGGTACCAAATCCGTGAGAGAATCCAAGTTGGATGTTCTTCAGAGCTAGCTTGACAAGTTCAAGATGAAGGATGGTGAAGGAGTCGTAGAGATGTACTCTAGGCTAGCTCTCATCACCAATTAGATTACCGGCTTAGGAAGCAAATAAATGACCGACAAATTCATCATCAAGAAGATACTTCGAGCTTTGGATGAGAGATATGACACCGTGTGCACATTGATCCAAATGATGCCCAACTACAAAGATCTCAAGCCTACGGAAGTGATTGGAATGATTGTTGCTCGTGAGATGACACTCGAGGACAAGGAAGAGCTTCACAACAAGTCTAGCGGTACTTAGAAAGCCACAAGTGATGCTCCCGCAACTTCAAGCGACAACCTTGTCACCAACGAATAGATAAGCCTCATGGTCAACAAATTCAACAAGTTCTAAAGAATAGAGGCAAATATCGAAGCTCCGACTTAAGATATGAAGATAAGCGTTCGTCAAGTCGTGACCGAAACTGCTACAATTGTGGGAAGCCCGGACACTACTCCAATGAGTGCACGGCTCCCTACAAAAGAAAAGAAGAGTCACCAAGAAGACAAAGCTCAAGAGATGAGTCACCTCGAAGAGAGAGAAGGAGTAGAGATGATCGTTATAAACAAAGACCCTCAAGGAGAAGTAGGGACTCGGAGAAGAAGGACAATTACACTAAGAGCTACTCCAGAAGAAGACATCAAGCTCATGTTGGTGAATGGGTTTCCGGCTCCGAAACTGACAACCACTCCTAGAGAAGCTATCACTCCCAACTCCGACTATAGTCAAGATGAAGGTGTTGCCGGACTTGCAGTAGTGATGACCAACTCCTACAACATATTGGATTCACCAAATGAAGGGAGTGGAAGTTGCTTCATGGCTAAAGGACCCAAGGTATCACACCCCGAGTATCTTGATTTCAATAGTGATGAGGATGACTTGCTATTTGACAAATCTAGTAATGTTACTCAAGATGAACTTGCTAGTAATCACTCTAGCCAAGATAAGTCATGTGATGATGATAAGTTGGTAATAGAATGACTAACTCAAGAACTAAACACTCTTAAGTTACCTCACGAGTCTACTCTACAAGATCATAGAGAGCTTGAAAGGACACATGAGAAGCTCCACTTTGAGAAGCTCAATTTGAGCAAGAGCATGAATTCCTTGAAGCTATCAATGACGATCTTCGAAAGAAGACTTCCTCTTATCTAGCCAAACGACTTCTCCTGTCTACATTCATTCCACAAGTTAAGGCTCAACAAACTAGTAATAAAGGCAAGAAAGGTTCTTCAACTAGTAGCAATAAAAATGATAAATCCAATGATATTGCTTCTAGTAGTTCTATTGATCCCACTAACACTTCTCTTAGCCAAGTTACATTTGAGAAATAAAATGAACTTTTGAAAGGGATCATAGAGAAATGTATCTACAAGAGTCTTGTCGGGTGTAAGCAATTTGAGGAAATTGTATGCAAGCACGGAGGATACCAGAAGAACCATGGCAGTGGCTACTTCAACGCTAATGGAGTTTAATGGGAAGAAGGTCAATACCCCAAGCCCAAGTTTGTTCCTCAAAGGGATAAGTATGAAAATACTCTTCCCAATGGAACAAAAGCTCAAGATGACCTTCCACCACAAGACTACAAGCTCAAGGGCAAGGACAAGTTTCAAGAGGACATTGACTCATATGAAGATGAATCCCAAGGTTTGGTGAAGTGGGTTACCAAGGCTACTTCAAGCCCAACTTCTACAAGTGCCACTTCAACACCAAGGATCCCCATCAACGTGATGTGGGTCCCCAAGAATAAGAACTAGAGAAGTTATTGAGGGGTGACTCGGCCAATGAAATTCACTCACATTCATTATTGGCAAGAACTAGTTGCAATCAACATCAACATAATGCAATAGTTCAAGGAGTCACACATTCCCTCAAAGGTAAGCAAGGGACAAGGTAATCAACAAATCCATGGACATCATCATGTATGCTTTGCACTCCATGTCCATAGATATCCTTGTATTTGTCTCTTGTGTGTTGGGACTAACCCATGTAGGTGAGAAGAGTAAGAAAAAACAAGGATGCTCCCAACTCATGGTGATCTTCATCAACTTTGAGCATCCACCACTACATCACCTACATGAAGTCTTCATCGCCAAAACCCAAGGTTAGTTTATCCCTCTCATGGGGGGTGCCACATCAAGGGGGAGATTTTCTCTAAGACTTGAGTCAAAGCATCACATAGAATGTGACAACATTGACAAGCTTTATGTAAAAGTGGTAACCCCACTTGTGCTTAAACAATGAGTATGACCTATGATCAAGTATTCTTACTTGGATCCTAAGCCAATATACTCATATATAGATGACTATGTCATCGCCAAAATAATTGATAGATGCTAGTATGTATGTGCATGTTTCTCATGATTTCATTTGACATCTTATTGTGTGAGCATGTTGTTCTGCATTTCCTTATCCATTCGAGGACATCCAATTGTTGCTATTTGGACTTTGATTTTTTTGCCAATTGGACAGACAAGAATGCCTAGGACCCTTCTCTAGCTATCTATGCTTTCTTGTCTCATATTCTATTCATGTTGCATCACAAAATTTGAACAAGTACTTTTCGATCTCTTTGTGTGAGGAGCACTCGAAGTTCCGTATCGACAAAGGGCAGGCCATTAAAACCTCCCAGGTGCATCTCAGTAGAACCAACCCAAAATTCTCGGTCTCATCAAATGCCCAGGGTTGATCTGGTTTTCACACTCGGTATCACCAATTTCATTTTCTCGGTTACACCGAGTTTCCCTGGTAGCTGATAGTTGAGGAACTTAGTGACACCGATAAATTAGAATAGGTGTCACCGACAGCCATGGGTACATAAAGAGGCGGACCCGACTTTTGAAATTTCTTTCTTAATCGTCATCCCCTCCAAAAACCCTAGTTGTCGAACAAGACCCCTATTCATTGCATTCGTCTTCCCGAGCGCCTCCGCCATTGGGAGTCCATGTCATCGACGGATTCTCCCCCCCCCCCCCATCGTCGCCGTAGCGAGATCATCACCAAGTTAGGGTATGGTTTCAATCCCTCTTGCACTCCTCCCTCCAAATCTTGCGCATTAGGACTTTTCCATCAATAAGACAAAGTTTGAGATCAATCTATCCACTAGATATTTCTTTAAACTAGCGAACGGACGATTTTTTAGGGTTTGCCATCCACAACTTGAATCTCGGTGACACCGAAGCAAAAGAATCGGCATCACCGATTCCCTTTTTAGGTCAATTGATAACAACCTCAGTGAAACCGAGTGCCCATTTTTAGTCTCACCGAAAGTGGTGCCAAGTTTCTGTGTAGAAGGTTGTTTGTCTCGGTGGATCCGAAAAGTTTGCATCAGTAGTACCGAAATTCACTTGGCAGAATGCATATCTTGAGAAATTTTATTTCAAATCCGTGAGAAAACCTTCTGGAATTTTGTGATGACTCAATCTAGATGCTCCTCTATATTCTATTCACAGGGTCAGAGATGTCTGTTTCAAAGGACAGCCAGAACAACCTCAAGGAGCTCAGTCTTGACACGGATCGAGGCACTAGTCCAGACAGGAGTTCATCTTCATTTGATGATGTTCCCAGCTCACCAGATCTTCCCAAGGTAGCAACAAGGACAAGGAGGAAGCTAAACTCAAAGGAAGAAGACTCTGATTTTGTGCCTGATGAGGTTCCTGCCAAGGCTAAGCAGGACAAGGCTGAGAAGACTGCTAGGAAGCCCACAGCTAAGACTACCATTCCAAGAAGGTGGTCAGGTAGGAGTATGCCCCCTCAGACACTATGAGATCACCTGAGAGCTCCAGGGGCACCATGACCATTGAGCCTCCCAAGAAATCCATGCCCAAGACGGCGGAGAGAAGAAGAGCACAAACAGGATAAATCATGTTACTGGCAGGCCTACCTCTATGTTTGAGGAACCAACAAAGGCTGCTGCTGAGGAGGAGGAGGAAGAGCCAGCTGCAAACGCTCCTCCCAAGAAGAAGAAGAAATTGATGTCAGATGCTATGCCTAGCCAAGCAGCTCCCAAGGGCAATCCAACTGGATCCAAGAAGCCCTCTGCTCCTAAAACAAAGAGGTTCTACAAAGAGATTCCAGCTTCCGAGAAGAACAAGGGATCTTCATCTAGAGATCCTGAGGAGGATGCTATGTCTGCTTTGATGAAGCTAAGGCCACACCTTCCAAAGCATAATACCGGCCACTTGCTAGTTGAAGACATGAAGAAGAGGAAGGACCAAGGGCTTAGAGATTGGAGAGCTATTGATACATATTCATAGAGGAGGAAGACTGCTATGGACTATAGGTTCTATACAAAGGAATAACAAGACTTCTATGAAACAATTTTGCTTGAGAAGAGCCTTGCTGTGGGTGATATGAGATATGTGGACTAGAAATACATCAAGGACAATGAGGATTACTTCCCAAACGTGCAAGACAACTTTCATTGCATTGGACTTGATAAGTTTGTTGGCAAAGAGTTCACAACCTGGAATGATGAAATGATCATGCAATTCTGCTCCACTACTCATTTCTATGGAGATGGTAAAATTGTGTGGATGACTGAAGGTGCCATGTATGAATCCACAGTTGATGAGTGGGCTGCCATCTTAGGAGTCCCAAAGGTGGAAGATGGTAACATTGATGTGTACTATGAGCCCAAGGCAAGCCACAATGCCATGAAGAACATGTACAAGGAGATTCCTGCTGCACATCTAAAGTCTCACAAGCTAGGACCTATTTATTTCCTCCAGGCTGGTCTACGCACGATCAACACTATATTAAGGCACACCTTGTTGCCTCAGTCTGGAGATGAGAAGATGATCAGAGGCTACTCCATCAACATGCTGCTCCATCTAGATCAACATACGAGATTCAGAGTGATGGATTTGATTGTGGAGACTATGAAGAGGAATGTTGCAGATCAGGAGCGCTCATGTTTCTATGCACCCTATATCTAGATGCTTATCAACTCTAAGTTGGAGAAGCACATCTTTGCGCTTGATCGACCACATCTGCCACTCTTGCCGGAGCTCGAAGACAACATTGTGGTGATGAACCGAGATCATCCCACATCAAGTGCAGCACGGGCACAGGCACAGGCAGCCAGAGACACTAGTGCTTAGCCACCCATGACTAAGAGTGAGCGATTGATCTATTCATTAGCTCAATGCTTAGCATGCAGAAGGACATCACCAACATTCTGAAGAACCAGGAGAGCCTTGCGAGGATTGTTGATGACAAGCTTCATAGTCTCAACCACAAGGTGGATGGGCTCAAAGTGACAATGAATGAGCTCAAGAAGGAAGTTGATGCAGTGCCTAGCCCGCACTCTACAGATGATGATGGTGAGGAGGAGGATAGTGCACCTCTCGAGACAGGCACTCAGTTCAGGATTCAGGCCAGGACTCCCATAGTGACAACTCCACAGATGAGGCCTTCTTCATAAGCACTAGCTACGGCCACATCATCTCCCTCAACTCCACCAGTTCCTCCTGTTGCTACACCAACTCTGTCCATGACATCAACAAAAGTCTTTGCCAATGTCATTCTCTTGACTCCAACTTCAGCTAGCAGAGGAGATCAGCCCCAGAAGAGCGTTTAGCTCTATACCTTTGAACTTTTTGGTAACTTGTTGCCAAAGGTGGAGAAGTTGTATAGATCATTAGGGCTGAGAGAGAGAGAGGGAGAGAGAGAGTGTTGGTTTTTATCGCTTTTTCAAAAACATTGATATCTTTTGGTTTCGATGTGTTAAACTTTGTCGGTGTTTGATCATACACTTGATGTGTGTTGTTACTATTTCCTATCTTCATGATGCTTATGAGATGATCATTCACTTTGCTTGATTGTGTTGTGCTATGATATTCATTCTTATTATTATCACACACCACCAAGATGTATGTGACATGGAAGAAGTGCCCCATGTACCCAATGATTGTGCATTTGCATTCAAACACAAATTCAAAATAATGCACAAATTTGGGGGGAGCTCTTGCTTATCACATACTCCTCAAAGCGACGATTATATTCATTGATTATATCATATGTCGAAGCTTTGATCTATATGTTGTCATCAATTACCAAAAATGGGGAGATTGAAAGCACATTTTCTCCCTTGGTGGTTTTGGTAATTAATAACAACATATATATCATTGACCTAATATTTCCACTAAGCATATTTCAGGAAAAGTTCAATGATGGGTTGGAAGAAGGATTGTGGAGAAACCCCTAGATGCAAGGATTTGGATAGGCAAAAGCTTCAAACAAAGAGGACTCTACATTTTAGTTTGTGAGAAATCACTTTGAGTCCAGAGGAAAAGCCAATACTATTAAAAGGGGGTAAGGTACTGTTGGTGAACAAGATGCTCCACGTGCACAAGTGATAGTCACCAAAAACACCCACAAACTCTCCCACAAATTATGTCTAAGCCATTCAAGAAAATCGGTGAAGCCAGCAATTTCCACTCGGTCCCACCGATTCCCAAACTCAGACAGAGTCGTGCCAAACCCTAGCACATCGGTGCAACCGATCCCACTTCGGTGCCATCGAGTTCAGCTTGCCAACTTTTTGTTGCCTCGATTCACAAAATCGGAAGCTTCGAGTTTTTGGATCGGCGTCACCGAGATTTGGATTTTGACCATTGGGTATTTGATCGGTATCGCCGAGATTCCTATATCGGTCTCATTGAGATTCAAAAGTTGCTACCTTTGGAGCAACTCGGTACCATCGAGATTCACACATCAGTGTCACTGAGTTGGTCACTTTAGGTATAACAGTTGGATTTTTGGAGATGCCTATATATACCCTTCCACCACCACTCACTCGTAAGAGAAGCACTCAGAACAGATTCCCACTTATCCCATCTGATTTTCTGAGAGAGAACCACCTACTCATGTGCTGAGATCATGCCATTCCATTCCAACCATATGAATCTTGATCTCCAGCCTCCCCAAGTTGCTTCCCACCCAATCAATCTCTTTGACCAAAGGCAAATCTGTGAGAGAGTCATAGAGTGTTGAGGAGTCTATCATCTTGAAACACAAGAGCAAGGAGTTCATCGACACTATCGAGCCTATTACCTTTTGGAGGGTGGTGCCTCCTAGATTGGTTAGGTGTCGCTTGGGAGCCTCCTACTTCGTGTTGTGGAGCAAACCAAGAAGTTTGTAAGGGCAAGGAGATCACCTACTTCGTGAAGATCTACCCCGAGTTAGGCTAGTCCTCCATGGACATAGGCCATCATGGTATAGACAAGGTTGCTTCTTCGTGGAACCCTCTGTGGGTAGAGCCCTCTGTATAATCTCGCGACCGTTACCCTTCGTGGTTTGAAGTCTCCATAAACGTGGACGTGCGGTAGCACCACCTATCGGAACCACGGGAAAAATCTTCGTGTCTACAAATTGCGTTTGATCTTCCTACCCTTCCTTTACTACTCATGCTTGTCTTTACTTTTCGCTGCTATACTCGTAGACATGCATGTGTAGGGTGTGCTTGACTTGCTATAAATGATAAAATCTACCAACACTTCAAATTGGGAAAAGGTAGAATTTTTATTTGGTCAAGTAGTCTGATCAACCCCCTCTAGACATACTTTCGATCCTACACCTAGAGGCAATAATAAATTGGTTATTATCATATTTCCTTGTTCATTTTAAACGTCTATTATCCATGCTCGAATTGTATTGATCGGAAACTCAAATACATGTGTGGATACATAGACAACCCCATGTCCCTAGTGAGCCTCTACTAGACTAGCTCATTGATCAAAGATGGTCAAGGTTTTCTGAACATAGAAATGAGTTGTCATTTGATAACGGGATCACATCATTAGGATAATGATGTGATGGACAAGCCCAACCGTAAGCATAGTAGTTGATCGTGTCAGTTTATTGCTACTTCTTTACCCATGTCAAGTATTTGTTCCTACGACCATGAGATCACGCAACTCCCTGACACCGAAGGAAGGCCTTGTGTGTATAAAACATCACAAGTAACTGGGTGACTATAAAGGTGCTCGACAAGTATCTTTGAGGGTGTCTATTGGGTTGGCGTGGATCGAGACTGGGATTTGTCACTCCGTATGACGGAGATGTATCTATGGGCCCACTTAGTAATACAACATCACAACAAGCTTGCAAGCAATGTGACTAAGGAGTTAGTCAAAGGATCTTGTATTACGAAACTAGTAAAGAGACTTGATGGTAAGGAGATTGAACTAGGTATAGAGATACCGACGATCGAATCTCGGGCAAGTAACATACCGATGGACAAAGGGAACTGCATACGAGATTGTCTGAATCCTTGACATCGTGGTTCGAACGATAAAGATCTTTGTAGAATATGTAGGAACCAATATGAGCATCCAGGTCCCGCTATTGTTTATTGACCGTAGATTTGTCTCGGTCATGTCTACATAGTTCTCGAACCTACAGGGTCTGCACACTTAACGTTCGGTGACGATTTGGTATTGTTGAGTTATGTATGTTGGTGACCGAAGGTTGTTCGGAGTCCTAGATGAGATCCATGACATCACGAGGAGCTCTGGAATGGTCCGGACGTAAAGATTTATATACGATAAGTCATATTTTGGCTATCGAAAAAGTTTCAGGTTTTTCCAGTATTGTACCAGGAAGCTTCTAGAAGGTTCCGAAAACTTCCAGAGGAGTCCGGAAGTCCACCAGGGTTCCACCACGTCCCAAGGTTTTGCATGGGCTGAGGGAAGGCGCCCTGGCTTTATTGGGCCAAGCGCACAAGTCCCTGAAGGCCCATGTGGCTTGGGAGAGGTAGAAAGTCCATCTGGTTTTGGAAAGGGAGGGAATTGGACTAGGAGTCCAACTCCTCCCCATTGGCTGCGCCCTAGGGCTTGGAGAGGCTGATCTCCACGCCCCTCCACCTATATATAGAGGGGAGGGGCGCCCCAAGAGCACACACAAAGCCCTTGGTGCCCCTCTCTCTCCCTAGATCGTCTTCTCCTCCATTTGTGGTTTTCGGTAGCGCTAGGCGTAGCCCTACCGGGATAGCACCACCACCATCACCGCCACGCCATTGTGTTGTTGAAGAACTCATCTACCTTTCCGCCATCCGCCTGTTAGATCAAGAAGGCGGAGACGTCATTAAGCTATACGTGTGCTAAACGCGGAGGTGTCGTCCGTTTGGCGCTAGATCAGGACGGATCGTGATTGGGTCGCGGGACGAGTTGCGATTTGGATCGCGAAGACGTTTGACTACATCAACCATGTTTCTTAACGCTTCCCTCTTAGCGATCTACAAGGGTATGTAGATCCCCTCTCCCTCTCGTAGTTGTTGATCTCCATAGATAGATCTTGGGTGTTCGTAGGATTTTTTTTGTTTCCCATGCAATGTTCCCCAACATAGGCTACTCCACTTGCTATATCTCTTCCTGTTACACTTGTTGTTGATCTTCATGTTCAACTTCAACTTGATCAACCTGTTTCTCTTGCTGGCGATGTGACAGCTCCTCTTGCACTTGCTCCTTCTTTGGCCTCATGCCACTGAATTTGACCACATGAGGATCCTCATCATCAGAATAAATAGGAACAATACTAACATATGATCTTAGGTTGTGCTCATGATCAAGATAAATCTGTTGGAACTGGTTACCATTTAGGACACAATCCTTCATGTTTCAGTCATAGTGTTGTCCCTCAACTTAATCTCTCTTAATCCATTCTTGTAAACTGTCAATCCAGGAACACACAATAAGCCCTGATCCTGCCCTCAAACTCATAACCTATTTCCTCCACTAAACTGGCAACAACAGTAGGTGTCCAATTATGTATATCACAGTAGTCATACCAAATGGAGTGGCCTTTGTGGTAACCCCTATGCATGCGTGAGCAAAGAAAATAGTCACCATGTATGACCTCAATATAGAAGTGGTTGCCTTTGTGTTTTGCAAAACAATCACATTGACAATGTTCAGACAATACGATCTTCACACATATTCACACAGTAAAAATAGACAGTGCAATCTTCAAACATTTTTGACATTTTGTTGCAAAAAGTTCAATCACATACAGAATAAAAGCAGGGAATTGTGGCCTCAACTGGACAAATATATGATCTGCCAGATCCAAAATCAATATGTTGGGGTATCTAAGATGAACATGTTGTCGGTGTCAAAACCGGCGGATCTCGGGTAGGGGGTCCCGAATTGTGAGACTAGAATCGATGGTAACAGGAGACGAAGGGGACATAGATTTACCCAGGTTCGGGCCCTCCTATGGATGTAATACCCTACGCCCTACTTGGTTGTATTGATGATATGGGGGTTACAAAGTTGATCTACCTCGAGATCGAATAGCTAACCCTAGATGAGTTGTTCTTTATCTACAACCTAAAACCCTCTGGCTTATATAGACGTCGAGGGTACCTAGGGTTTACACATGGTCGGGTACATGCCGAAGAGATAAACATGCCTATCTACAGTCGATGACTTGGAGGATACGTCACGGCTCCTTGAGGTCTCCATCCTGGCATTGGTGACCTTGATCATCCAATGTTCACCTTGCGGCCCATACAGTTTGGCCCATAAGCAATTGGTTGACTGTCCGAGGACCCCCTAATCCGGGACTCCCTTAGTATCCCCGGACTAGCCTTCAACGCTGATATATATCCGGTCAATCTCCTCATGTCGTCATCTTCGGCTTGCGAGGCGAGTCCCTCACTTATCCTTGTTCGGCAACCGACCAATCTTCGGTAAGATACCAAGCGTCGCGGGTGTAGGTTCATTACAATAACTGCTCGTGTTCCTCGACTTTCGTGTGCCGTGGGGAGTCGAGTGGTCAGTGATTTTTACAATCTTACCCCTCTGCAATGGAGGGACCACCCATTTAATCCAACAAAATTGTGGTTGAGACCACATCCTCTTCCGCCCCCATCGGAAAAACTCCCAGCGGAAGATCCTCGAAAACCATGGCCAACATCCCTAGCTCCTTTGCGCGCCCTATGGTTCACGTCTAGGGGACTAGACCAGCTGCTCTGTAGCAACCCTATGGCTTCGTAATCTGGAGACCCAGGGGTATCTCCCTCCTTCAGATATGGCGGTGACCCGCGCAGGCTTAATTTCTTACAACGACGAGGTCTTTGCTGAGCGTTTCCCCAATCCTCACAGGGGGAACGTGTATGCTTCATCCCTTTTCTCGTACGGGGCCTCGGGTTTCCCATTCACCCGTTTCTAAGGGGGCTGCTAAAATTCTATGGTATTCAGCTCCACCACCTTACCCCGGGGTCCATCTTGCACATCTCAGGCTTCATGGCCCTCTGCGAGATGTTCCAAGGCTGTGAGGCGCATTTCGAATTGTGGAGAAAATATTTCTATCTCCTCCCCCAAAGTCGGGACAAGACAATTTTGGAGGTCGATGGAGCCTAAGTGCGTCGCATAATGGGGACGGGGTATCCGGTGGGCACCCCGAAGGAATCCGAAGAGTGGACTTCGGAATAGTTTTATATTGAAGACGTCCCTCTGTTCGAGCCAGCTCGGACAGGTCTACCCGAATACTCCGACGCCCCCTTGAAGAAAAGAAACAACTAGCTACCAAGGATTCCAACCCAGGAGGAAAGAGTCGAAGTGCAATGCCTGGCGGCTCAGGTGCGGATGCTTGTCCACCATCGAATAACCATGATCGACATCATGGCCGCTGCCATCTCCCGGTGTGTACAACCCCTCCAAGAGAGGGTGCACCCCTTGTGGCGCTACAACGGGACAAGCGACACCACGCGTTCATGAAGACTAGGGCCCGCCAACCAGGCGGCGTTGGCCATCGCCCTTGCCGACCTGTATAAAGGGGAGCAAGAGGACTTTATTTGGCGGGCGACCAAAGAAGGATAATCAACTCACAATCCTATCGAATGGGTAAGCCCTTTTCCCTCTACGAACATAGTTCTGAATTTTCATTCCGTACTTTGTTTGACCGGAGTCTTGCGCGAATAGGAATGAAGGAGCTTCATCAAGACAGTCAACTGTCTGGCTCCTCGGCCTGAAAGCTACGCACACGATGATGATCCGGGTTTCCATGAGGACCTGGATCTTCTAATCGATTTCGAAGATGGAGTCTATTATCAGGTCAGCCTCGACCAATCCCCGGTGTCTATCATAGTTGATTACCCTGGGTCATTCTCCATCCCTACCACGTATAAGAAGAAGAGCTCGTCCCGTAAGAGGCAAACCACTAACAGTGCCCCGAAAGCGTCGGCTTCGACTCCCAAGTGCCATCGGTCTGCGCGCCATGCATCGGCAACCGAGATCGTGGCCGAATCGGAAGTCCACAGGGATTCTATCAAAGAGCCGGCCATGAGGACGAACTAGCCTGCCCGCTCAACCCAAAGGTACATTGTTTGGTCATCCGCTGATCATCATAATCAATAGAACCTTACAGCAATTTATTTCATTAAAATACTTAGGCAAAATGCCCAGTCTTCTCCCGTCAAAGAGGTCGTCGGGGTGTCCGGTTAGCCCCAAAATGCTAGAGCCGTAGCTCACGTTGGTCCTGCTACCGGAGCCCCCATGGCCAATCCAGTACCTGCCGATTCTGGTGACGGTGTATCCGTTACCAAATCGGAAGTGGGAAGTGCCATGAATCATCGGCGACGATGGGAGGCTATGCGGCACCCAATATTTTCCGAACACGAGTTCGGTGCCCTTCAATCAGCGGATGCACACATTGATCCTGCCCGAGCCAGGTTTGGCGAAGCTATGAAATTGATATCGGCCAGCATGCAGGTAAGTGATAGAGTCCGAACACTCATGTAAACCCAATAGCCCCCAATCCTTAAATTGGTTTGAAACAACCGAATTAAGGATCTCCGTGTTGTTTTACTGCTAACATGGGCTTCAAAGCAACAGGCCGAGCAACTAACCAAGGAGCTGGAAGATAGCCACGCAGAAGTGAAGTGTGTGAAGGCCGAACTGGAATAAGTGAAGAGCTTCAACCGGGAGGCCCATGGTGAGTATACCTTTACTACTAATATTAATATATCACCATGTTTGACGCAAGGATGTCGTGTAGCAGCTGAATCGATAGGGCATATGCAAAGGCAGCTGGAGGAAGCCCGAGACTCTCAGCGGTACGCCAAGTCCCAACATCAGGCTGGTTGTCTTGTTGTACAAAAGCAGGCCAAAGAAATTAAGAATTTGAAAATTCAATTGGTCCAAGCCCAAGAAGAAAACCAAAAACTTTATAAGGGTATGTTTGTAAGTGTGATTTGATCACCAGTGATGTTTTCTTACGAAGAAGTAAAAGTAAGCATTCACCTCATGTACAGGCCTCCTGTCGAGGCATCCTGAAGAGGAGATCGGATCATACGAGGGAAACCTACTCAAAGAGCTGATCGCCCTCCATGGACGTGTGCGGAAAGCAATGAAGAACATGGTGCAGGCGCTATGGCCGGCCGAATAGCCTCCCGAAGGGCTATCCGAACTCGTCGATCAATTCAAGGGAGATCAAAGGAGGTTCAAGCTATGGAAGACTTCGGCTTGCCAGGAGGGAGCACAGGAGGCATGGGCGATGATCAAGACCCGTTACACTGGACTTAATCCCGAGCGTATGGCGCGGGTTGGTCCCGTGGGATTGGATGGACAAGAAGTACCACTACACCTGGTGTATGATCAGGTGATGTCTGCCGCCCATCTTTCACAAGAGGACTGCTCCCTGGATACTATAATTGATGATCTCGATCAGCAGCCGAATGAGTAATGATATGCATTATTGTATGAACAATCCGTGTTGTAAACTTTGTCTTAACCGGCCATCGGCTTCTACCTCCCGTGCGAAGATCTCGAGAGTGTTCCTCATGATTTTTCACTCAAAAAGCGCGACTTGTGTTTGGGGAACCAGGCAATCCGGCCATATGGTGCGAACAGACAGAAAGCATACAAAGAGGTATGTTATATTACTGCATAGCGTAAGAAACATCTTCCGGGGAAAATAGCACCTCTATCGATACCTTTCATTGGGACTCTACGAAAATTGTAGATAGAAGGCCGCATACTTTTAGTATGCGGCTAAGTTTTTTTTAGTAAAAATGACCCAGGCAATAGTAACAACGACATAGCCGTATTAGGTGTTTCCGTCACAGCCGACCAATTGTCTACATAAGATAGCTAGCTTTTGGCTTCACCCGTCTGAGGTACGTATCCGGAGGACCCGGTCGTAACAATCACAAAGGTGCTCCCTTTACCCTCTAGCCGAACAATCGGGAACGTAGAGGGTAACCACAGGAGTGAGGCAACCAAGCTTGGCAAAGTCTTAGTTCGGATTGATGCATATGATGGCTTGAGCGTGACAAAGAAAATGTGTGTACACGATAAGTGTGAGTAACTACTTATAATATAAATACGTTGGCTTCGAGAAGAAGCCCCCACGTGTTGTGTTCGGATTTTACACTTTATGGTGTATGCCGATAACCTTAGTACAAGATCGGTCTAACCGAACATAGAAAAAAAGGAAAAACAATCCTATCAAACAACAAAGTGGGAGGGAAAGAAAAAGGAAATAAGGAAATACGAGAGAGAAAAAGAAAAATATTAGAGAATTGGACGACACCGGTTTATCCGTAGAAGCGCCGAAGACGAGTTGCGTTCCATGTGTTTGGTTCAAGGCGATTGTCCGATGGGCTCCGAAGACGATAGGCTCCTCCCACGAGTACTTCGTCGATGATGAAGGGGCCCTCCCATTTGGGGTTGAGTTTATGCTTCTGCTTCTCCGGAAGCCGTAGGACGAGTTCGCCTACGTTGTATGCTTTTGCCCTGACCTCCCTACTCTGGTAACGTCGCGCTTGCTGCTGGTAAAAAGTAGAGCGAGCTCGAGCTATGTAGTGATCTCCCTCTAAGGCATCTAAGTCGTCCTGACAATCCAACTCAGCCTCCTTTTCCTCATACATGTGCACTCTTGGTGCGTCGTGAACAATGTCGCAGGGGAGGACTGCTTCTGCCCCATAGACCATGAAGAACGGTGTATACCCCGTTGATCTGTTCAGGGTAGTGCGTAGGCCCCATAAAACGGAGTCGAGTTCCTCCACCCAATGATAGTCAGACTCATGAAGAGATTGGACTAAACGTGGCTTAATGCCGCTCATAATGAGGTCGTTTGCTCGTTCGACTTGTCCGTTGATCTGTGGATGATAGACTGGCGCGTAATTGAGCTTTATGCCCATTTTTGCGCACCAGTCTTGACCTCTTGGGCCATGAAGTTGGATCCATTATCCATTATTATGCTGTGCGGAACACCGTAATGGTGTACCACGCCGGATATGAAGTCAATAACTGGTCCGAACTTGGCCGATTTGACGGGCTTTGCCTCTATCCACTTAGTGAATTTGTCAACCATGACCACTAGGTATTTATTTTTCTTAGTTCCCCCTTTAAGGGGTCCAACCATGTCCATCCCCCAGACAGCAAAAGTCCAAGTGATCGAAATAGTCCAAAGAGCCGTTAGGGGTATGCGACTTTGGTTTGCGAAGAGTTGACACCCCACACAATGTTTGACAAGCGACTGGGCGTCCGTCCGAGCTGTTGGCTAGAAGAAACCAGCTCGGAAGGCCTTGCTAACTAAGGCTCTTGCCGCAGGGTGATGGCCACCCATGACTTCGCGAACTTCAGTGAGGAGCTCCCGTCCTTCTTCCTCGGATATACACCGCTGTAATATTCTGGTTGTGCTTTTCTTGTATAACTCGCCCTCGTGCACTTTGTAGGCCTTGGATCGCTGAACTATGCGTCGTGCCTCTGTTTGATTGTCGGGGAGTTCCTTGCGAAGAAGGTAGGCGAGGAAGGGCTCTATCCATGGAGCGATTACTGCCATTACCTCGTGAGCCGAAGGCATTTCACTCAATAAGGAGTCGCCGATGATGTGATTGTCTCGTTCGTTTTCAACGGGAGCAACCTTGTCCGCTGTATCCGGACTAGCGCCCTTGTCCTCGTCCTGCCACACTACAGATGGCTTAGAGAGACGTTCCAAAAAGGTGTTTCTCAGGACAGGGTCGCGCTTGGCTCCCATACGGGCCAGTATGCCGGTGGCTTGGTTGTTGTCGCGAGCGACGTGGTGAAATTCCAACCCCTCGAATCGAGCAGATATCTTTAGGACGACATTTCTGTATGCCGCCATCTTCGGATTTTTGGCGTCGAATTTGCCATTGATTTGGGAGATGGCCAAGTTGGAGTCTCCCCGTACCTCTAGCCGTCGTATGCCTATTGATATTGCCATCCGAAGACCATGGAGGATAGCTCCGTATGAGGCCGCATTGTTGATATCGACGTACATGATTTGCAACACGTATCGCACGTTGTTGCGTCTGGGGGGATGTGAGGATAACTCCAGCCCCCAATCGGGCTAAAGTTTTGGACTCATCGAAGTACATTGTCCAACGGGAGTATGCACTATATTCCTTGGGGAGCTCGACCACTGTCCATTCAGTCAGGAAGTATGCCAATACCTGAGATTTTATGGCGCGGCGTGGCTTATAGGTTATTTCGAAGGGAATGAGCTCAATGGCCCACTTGGCTATGCGGCTGGTGGTGTCCCTGTTGTTGATTATATCATTCAGGGGGACTTCAGATGCCACTGTTACCGCACACACTTGGAAGTAATGTCGGAGTTTCCTTGATGCCATAAACACCGTGTAGGCTATCTTTTGGTAGTGCGGATATCTTGACTTGCACTGCGTTAGCACTTCTCACACGTAATAGATCGGCTTTTGACTCCGGAATTTGTGTCCCTCCTCATCTCGTTCAACAACGAGCACCGCGCTGACAACTTGATTGGTGGCCGATATGTATAACAACATGGGCTCACCAGCGCCTGGTGTTGTGAGTATGGATTGGTTGCCAGTAGTGTCTTGATTTCTTCTAGCGCAGCTGCTGCTTCATCCGTCCACTCGAATTTGTTGGTCCGTTTCGATAGTTTATAGAGCAGCAAAGCTTTCTCTCTGAGGTGGGAGATAAAGCGGCTTAACGCCGCTACACACCCAGCTAATCTCTGGACATGCTTCAGTTATGTAGGAATTGCAAGTTCCGATAAGGCGCGAATCTTAGCTGGATTCGCATCTATTACTCCTGGGAGATGATGAATCCAGGCAACTTACTAGAAGGAACTCCGAATACACATTTTTACGGATTGAGTCGTATGTCATACTCGCGCAAACTGTCAAAGGTTTGTTGTAAGTCGTCGATCAACTGGCTGTCGTATTTGGTTTTGATTACCACATCGTCCATGTACGCCTCGACTGTCTTACCAACCTATGTTGCGAGACAAGTCTGTACATTGCGCTGGCATGTGGCCCCAACGTTTTTTAGCCCGAAAGGCATCGTATTGAAGCAGAATGGCCTGTATGGGGTGATGAATGTGGTTGCCGCTTGATCGAATTCCTTCATTTTAATCTGATGGTATCTAGAGTAAGCGTCGAGGAAACACAACGAATCATGTCCGGCTGTGGCATCGATGATCTGGTCTATGCGTGGTAAGGGGAAAGGGTCCTTAGGGAAGGCTTTGTTGAGGTCCTTGAAGTCGACACACAACCTCCAGGACTTGTCTTTCTTTGGTACCATCACCAGGTTTCCCAAACATTCGGGGTGCTTGATTGCCCAAATGAAACTGACCTCCAGCAGTTTAGTCAATTCTTCGAGAAAATTGGGACATTTTTGCCTGGCATCCTGCCGATATGCCCGGAATCCCACGACAGGTTGCCGAACATAGTCTGAATATTATCGCAAGCTCTAAGCCCATTAAGCAGACTTTGTGTCGCTTCTTCGAACCCAAACGGCAAGCCAATTCCATAGTGCCTCGTCCACAAGGGGATCGAGCTGGGCTCCGATGGACGTTGTCTTATTGGGGTCTGTCGGGTGTACTTGAAACTTAACGATTTCCTCTACGGGTTTGAAGGACGTAGACTTGGGTCTTTTGCTAAGGATCACATCATCCTTGTTAATTGTTGACCGTAACGCGGTCAGTTCTTCAGCAGCGAAAGCCTCAGCTAATGCCTCGAGGGAGAGTGTTGCCGCTTTGTTTTCGTCCCGAAGGGCTATGTTCGGATCACTGGAGATTGTGATCACTCCATTTGGTCCTGGCATTTTAAGTTTCATGTACCCGTAATGGGGTATGGCCTGGAACTTTGCAAATGTGTCACATCCCAATAGGGCGTGATAGCCGCATGGGAAGGGTATGATGTGGAAGAGAAGTTCTTCCGGTCTGTAGTTTTCAGGCATGCCGAACACTACGTCCAGGACTATACGTCCGGAACAGCGCGCATCTTTCCCTAGAATGATTCCTCAGAAAGTTGTATTGCTATGTTCGATGCGAGATCAGTCGAACTTCATATTTCCAAGGTGCCTTCATAAATTAGGTTTAACCCACTATCGTCGTCCATTAACACCCTATGTAGCCCGTATCCATCGATAATGGGGTTCAAGACTAGTGCGGTCGGTGAGTGACCAGAAAGAATGGTCAACTGGTCAGTATCTTCGAAGGTAATCGGTATGTCTGCCCATGCACTAGTTACTGCCACATGGTAGACCTGTTCGAGCTCTCTAAGGGCTCCTTTTCTCCTGTTCCTTGAGGGGAACATTTCATAGACCGTCAGGACTTCGGCATTGTATTCGGACGACGATGAGGGGTGCCCATTCATCGAAGGTGTTTTGAGGATGGCCTCGCCCCTTTTAGCCACTTGCCTGATGACCCAACAAGCTCTAAGGCTGTGAGTTGGACTTGTGTTTAACAACATGAAATGTATAGGGCAAGGCTTATCCAGTAGTCCGTCAAGGACAGTGCGGACCCCTGAAGGAGGCCTGTTTCTTTCTTCGGTAGGTTTGTGTCGGGCTGGCCGCTTTGGAGGTACCCTCTTTTTTCGATCTCCATTAGGGTGATTGGGGAAGTTGGTTCCGAAAACAACCATTCGGATTGCAGGCACTTTCCATGGCACATTATTTCTGTACCAAATCGGATAACTCCGAAAAGTCACGAATGTGTTTGCGGGCCAGGGCGTTAAGAATCCCTTCATCATGGCAATTGCGAATGAAAATTGTCATTATCTCTTGGTCACTAAGACCTTTTTCTCTGCTCCTAGCGAGTAGGAGTCTTGCCCAAAAGTGATGGACTGACTCCCCCTGCACGTGCTTAATATCCCGAAAGTCCAAGGATGTGGGTTTTGATGCGATACTGGGATGATCGTCTTGGGCGGTGTCTCGGAAAAAATTTGATCCCACGTCACATTGCATGTTCGGAATTACAGATTCCGAATTGTGCGATAGATCCTTGACTGATAACGATCCGACTCTTGGGTGGTTTCCGGCCTTTGACTCGCCGATGAAGTCTCGACGGTCGGAGATCGGGGTGTAGACTGTTTTCAGTTCTAGCAGACACGATGAATCCTGGGCCGGGCACTCGATGGGAGCGAAAAGGTAGGTGACCGGAGGGAAATGAATCTCCCTATCATCAGGCTTGATCCCGAGCCAATCATAGACCGGAATCTGGTCATCTGATACTTGCATGGCCTCGATCCGATCGATCAACTCGTTTAAGAACGAGGCGATGATGGGATGCGTGTCGCTGAGGCGAGTGGATTCAATGATCGGCGTGACGGATCCGGAGCCGCACCAAAGAGGATTCGTGTTCTGTTTAGCCATGGGGCCTGATGTTTTCGACATCAAGGCGTACGGACTTGCAGGCTTTTGGTCGAGGGTTCCATTAGAACAAGTATTCCCCGTGAATCAACGATGAACTCTAAGGTTCCGAACTGTTGACACCTGATTTTGGCACGGTGCAAAATGCAATAAAGATGGACTCAAATGGAAGGGTTTTTTCTACGAGAAAGTTCATATTGCCAAGTGAAACAACCTTGATGTTTAGGCCATCACCATTCAGCATCATTTCGAAGCCCAAATCACACTTGGATTGTCATGTAGATGTTCTGAGTGCTTTTTGGTCCATTACGCCTCCAAGACAACCTCGGATGAAGGAATGCTCTACATGGATTTTCTTCGCCTCGTCGAGCTGATCGATTTTGATATATAAATCTTATCAATCCGAGGTCATATGCGACCTGGAGAGGCAAAACAAAATCAGCTTGAGGTTTCACTCGGGATTTCCGAGTGAAAGTTTGCCGACCGAAGGAAACGCGTCGAGTGAAAAGTTTCCCGTCCGGCCGAGTGAAAATCACCGTTGAGTGATAGTTTCGGCCTGGATGCAATTATTGTTTGAGTGGAAATCACCGTCGAGTGATAGTTTCGGCCCGAGTGCAATTATCGTCCGAGTGGAAATCACCGTCGAATGACAGTTTCGGCCCGAGTGCAATTGTCGTCCGAGTGAAAATCACCGTCGAGTGACAGTTTCGGTCGAGTGAAAGTTCAAAATGACCTCGGATGGAAAAGTGTTCAACATGAAAGTTGTTCGTAAGGTCGAAACAGTCAGCTTTTCTTTTAAGGTCATTATCATCTGAGATAGTATACGGCCTGCAGAGACACTACAACACTCGGACAGCCCGGTCTGCTACGTGACCGAGTCCGATTCGAAGTTAAATATGACCTCGTGGAGTATTTGAGATGACTTTATTTGGGAAAGTGATCAACATATGTATTGTTGGCCTCGTCGAGGCACACAAAATTGATGTTTGGACCGTCTCCATCAGAGTTCGTATGCAGATTCCACGGCCCACACAAGAAGCAAGACAGAAGATTGGGCCAGATTTGGGTTGAATCCGAGTGGAATTAGAACTAGGACTCTGGAATGTGAATTGATGTAATTTTCTTGTAAGGAAAGCTTAGATGAATCCTTTGCTTGTACGGGAAGTCCAGTCGCCTCTTATATATGTTGGGGGTGACGGCCGATTAAACAACACACAATCGAACAAATCAATCTATACTACTTTTTCATCTACGTTCTTCGTCTTTCTCTCGTTCTTCACTGTTCTTCGTGTTTGAGAGCTGCGAATCCCAAGGATCTAGGGGCAAGCAAATCAACCTAGGGCAGCCCATAACTGCCGCACTCCCTGACGGGGTCCCTCCCGGGTGTGCGGGGTTTTGGGTCTACAAAAGCGTCCACCGACTGTCTTGCGTCTCGCGCTGCGAGACGGACCTCCTTCGACGTGAGCTATGGTGCATCACCCCCGGCGTCGAGGGTACACAGTGACGTGTTCGTGTGTCAACACACTTTTTGGCGACTCCGCTGGGGACTAAAGGTCAATCATCCTCATCAACCATCATGTCTGATCTTCCCAAGCCATCTGAGATAGATGCCGATAACATCATTAAGCCCAAGCTTGATGAAATATCGGCTGATCATCGCCAAGCTTATGAGGAGTACAAGAAGGCACGTGAAGAGAAGGAGTTGTAGGAATTCCTTGGAAACTTCAAGAAAGATCGCCAAGGCAATATCACTTCGATTGGAGAAATCAAGTTCCCTCCTCTACAAGCTGAGCATGTTAAACCTCCTGTAAGTACTACCTTTTCTCCCGAGCAGTGGGCTGAGATTGAGAGTCGTATTGCCGATGGTAATAATTTGGTCTATCAAACTTTCATAGAAAATACCAATGCGCAGAAAAATATGCCTCAATCGTCTAGTGGTAATATCGGTGTGGCTGCTAGTGTAGGAAACCCTAATCTGTCTTTACCTCTTTCATCGGCACCTCCCATGCCGATGAATTACTATCCCACCCACACCAATCAGATTGTGGCTGTACCCGCTACTTCCATCATGAGCATGCCAAGTTCGGTACCTATGCCGAACCAAGCTGTACCTATAGGTGCAAGCACTCGGCCACAGCTGAACTACAGTTCGGCATATGTGCCACAGTTCCTACCGACTGCCAGTAATTCTACTCCTCCCATCCCACAACAGCAAGCTTCACCGTCTATTGCGGACGGTACTTTAGCTAGTTTTAGAGAGGAGATGGCTAAGATGCTCAGAGAGAATTTTAGAGTTGAGTTACCTCGGAATCGGATTTACCAAAAACCGTACCCGAGTACTTTGACGCTATCTAGTGCCCTCCGGGATATAAAATTCCAGATTTTGTTAAGTTCAATGGAGAAGGCACAAAAACCACATGGGAGCATATTAGTCGATACTTAGCACAACCGGGTGAAGCAGGCTCGTTGAATGAATTGAAAGTGCGCTTGTTTCCTTTATCATTAACTGGTACTGCATTTTCATGGTTTTCTTCTTTACCACATGGTTCTATCCATGTGTGGTCACAGCTGGAACAAAAATTTCATGATCACTTTTATAGCGGTGACAACGAACTTAAATTATCACATCTTACATCGGTTAAGCAGAAAAATGATGAATTGGTCTCCCATTACGTTAAGAGGTTTAGAGATACAAAGAACCGATGCTATAGTTTGGTGATAACCGAGAGGGACTTGGCTGACCTTGTGCTTAGTGGTTTGAAAACTCACATTAGGGAAAAGCTAGAAGGCTATGAGTTCTTAAGTGTCAACCAGGTCCTACAAAAAGCTTTGGCTCAGGAGAGCCGGAGCAAAGATCTCAAAGAGGTGCATAGATATAAAACTGATCGTCCTAAGATGAATATGGTTGAGTATGGTAGTGATCACTCGGACGATGAAGGTGATATGTATGCTGCCGAATTTGTTTGGCCGTCTAAGGCCAAACCATTCACTTGCAATGATCTGAAACCGATTCATAAGAATCGTGATGAAGAGATGAAGTTTACTTTTAACATTGCTAAGTGTGACAAAATATTTGATGCTTTGTTGCAAGCTAAGATCATTAGGATATCTCACACTTTACCGTCGATTGAAGAGTTGAAACGACAAGCTTATTGCAAATATCATAATTCTTTTTCTCATGCTACTAATGATTGCAATGTTTTCCGACGACTGATACAATCGGCCATTAATGACGGATGATTGAACTTTTCTGAGATGCAAATTGATAAGCAGCCCTTCCTAATGAACACTCTGGATTTGGAGGGGGGAAAGTTGCTCATTCGGCCAGAGGTAGCCGAGTCGGCTAATAAAACTAATGTCATCATTGGTGAGCCTAGGAAAAGCAAGGAGGACAACAAAGTCTGGGGGAGGCAGGTTGTGCTTGACAAGCAATCCAATGGCCAGGAAGTAATCAAGATCACCATCTAGAATCCTGCACTCGGGGGGCAACAAAAAGTGCAACAAGACACCCGTGTTAAGTTTGTTAAACCCAAGAGTCCAGAAGTTGGCGAGTGGAAGAGGAATGAAGCCAAGGTACATCGTAAGCGAGTCAGGCCAACCTTTGATATGCTGTTGTCCAAATATGCAAATCAGTGGGCCAGTTCTAGCTCTAATCGGTCATTGTACCTGAAGCGACCAAGCTCGCCATCAGCTGATATGTTCAGTCGGTATGCAAAATCGACTGAATCAAGGGTGCCGTTTCCACAAGAACAACGACAACCTGTTTGGGATCGACTTGGATGCTCTCATGACAACCGACTGAACATTGGTGTCCATTACTCGGGTGGTCAAAATATGCCTCCAAGTGAAAACTATCCGAGTGTAAGAATGCACCCGAGTGGAAGGTATCTGAATGAAAGAATACGGTCGAGTGGGTTTTACTCAGTCGAACATCCGAATGGATTTCATCCGAGTAGAAAGGTGCGCACGAGTGAAAACTTTGTAAGCCAGAAAAGTCGACAAGAGTGGCGCGTCAAGCTGCCGAGTGTTGCAGCGGTGGAGTCAGGGAAAGGCAAGGAAAATATCAATGCCGACTCACTCATCATAGGTAGTGAAACGTTCACCACACAGTAGTCGACTGTGCATAGCAACCCAACCGAGCCGATACTTGTTATCGCGCCGAAACACTCGACCAATGATCATGAAGCAAGTACTAGCCAAGTGAAGCCAGTTGATCCTAAATACACTCGACCAAGGTGGTGTCCTCCAAGTCTAACAAAGACACAAAAGAGGAAATTATAGAGGTTGAGGAATCAAGAGATATTAGAACAAGAAGCTGAGAAGTAAAGGGACGAGTTGTTCAATATCACTCGGCCCATGATACTAGCGAAGCAGGTGTGGAAGCCCAAACCAGTGCAAAACATAGTGGATTCTACATCTACAATGGTAGAAATTACACCATCAAAAGAGGACGATGTAGCTGTGACATCGTCTCAGTCGCCTGTTACTTCTCCTTCACTCGGAAAGAATTCAGATTCGGTGGATGCGCGCGAGGAGGAAGATGATCTGTTGGACTATGAGTCTACACCGGTTCATGAAGGTATGGATATCAATATGGTGTATTACTTACCTACTGAATTCCGTGTTGTAGATGAAGAGGGGGAAGTGGCTCAGCTGAATTTTGGCCCCAGAAATGCAATATTCGAGAAGCCAAAAGAACCAGTGACGCACTTGAAACCATTGTACCTCAGAGGTCATATCAATGGATCACCACTCACTCAGATGCTTGTCGATGGTGGTGCTGTGGTGAATCTCATGCCCTATTTGGTCTTCAAGAAATTGGGTTTGCCCGATGATGAATTGATCAAGACCAATATGGTGCTTAATGGGTTTGAAGGCAAAGAGAAAACTGAAGCCAAAGGTGTGATGTATGTGGAGCTTACGGTTGGGAGCAAAACTTTGTCTACTGCATTCTTTGTTGTTGAGGTGCAAGGTAACTACAACGTCATACTAGGTCGTGATTGGGTTCATGCAAACCAGTGCGTACCATCTACCATGCACCAGTTTTTGATCCAGTGGGTTGATGATGAGGTAGAAGTCATTCATGCGGATAACTCGGCTTGTGTTGCTTTGGCCGATGCATCGGTGGTTTGGCAACGTCCCAATGTTACTTGCTTGACGGGACGTGACTTGTCAGAGTTTGATTTCCTTAGCACAACAAAGAATGGCTTTGTGTCCGTCTCTTTAAAGCCGATTAGTGGCAATCGGATCCAAGGTATGATATGTTTAAATGGATTCTAATTCCGAGTGGTTGTAGAAACGTCTTGCAAAATATCGATCTAGTGAGAACGATATGTATGAATCTGTAGAGGAGTTGGATGACATGGATAAATTAGGATAGGGTTTTCAGTCGGCAGATCCATTAGAAGAAATAGATATAGGGGATGGTTCAGTTCCTAGGCCGACGTTTGTAAACAAGAATTTGAAAGACGATCATAAAGCTAAGTTGATCGGGCTATTGAAAGAATATGTTTGTTGCTTTGCATGGGAATACCATGAGATGCCAGGTTTAAGCTGAGAGCTAATGGAGCACCGGTTACCTATAAAGGCCGGTTTTAGACCTTACAAACAATCGGCTAGAAAATTTAATCCAAAAACGTATGACCGGATCAAGGAGGAGATCGATCGTTTGCTCAAAGCTAATTTCATTCGGCCTTGCAGGTATGCCTAGTGGATCTCTAACATTGTGCCAGTGGAGAAGAAAGGATCCAGCAAGATAATGGTGTGCATTGATTTCAGAGATTTGAATAGAGCTACACCCAAAGATGAGTCCCCCATGCCAATAGCCACATGCTTATTAATGATGCTTCTGGACATAAAGTTATTAGCTTTCTTGATGGTAATGCGGGTTATAATCAAATTTTTATGGCTGAAGAGGACATGTCCAAGACAACCTTTCATTGCCCTGCTTTCCTTGGTTTATTTGAGTGGACAATGATGACATTCAGATTAAAAAATGTGGGTGCCACATATCAAAGGGCTATGAATTTAATTTTCCATGATTTACTCGGAATTATACTTGAAGTCTATATTGATGATATTGTTGTCAAATCGGATGCTTTTAAGTCTCATTTGGCCGATTTGCGTTAAGCTTTTGAAAGAATGAAAAAATATGGACTGAAGATGAATCCTTTGAAGTGTGCATTCGGCGTGTCGGCTGGAAAGTTTTTGGGCTTCATTATTCATGAGAATGACGTAGAAATTGATCCCAAAAAGAGAGAAGCTATACAAAAAGTGGAGGCTCCAATATGCAAGAGGGATATGCAAAAATTCCTTGGCAAGGTCAATTATTTGAGGAGGTTCATAGCTAATTTGTCAGAGAAGGTTGATGCATTCACTCCTATCCTTCGGTTCAAGAATGATGCTAATTTTACTTGGGGGGCAAAATAGCAAGAGGCATTCGACATGATCATGACTTATTTGAGCACTCCTTCGGTGATGAAAGCACCCAAACATAAAGAACCCTTTAGGCTTTACATTGCGGCAGAGGAAGGTGTTATTGGTGCTGTATTGACTCAAGAAACCAAAGGAAGAGAACATACTATTACATATTTAAGTCGACGCTTATTGGATGCTGAGACAAGGTATACATTTATTGAAAAGTTATGCCTCTGTTTATATTATGCTTGCACTAAACTGAGACATTACCTTGTGCCGAGTGCCTGCATAGTAGCTTGTCAAACCGATGTCATTAAATACATGTTGCATAGGCTAATTCTTAGTGGTAGGATTGGCAAGTGGGCTTATGCTTTAATTGAGTATGATTTGGCTCATGAATTTCTAAAATCCATGAAAGGCCAAATTGTTGCTAATTTTATTGTTGAGCATCGGATTAATGACAAGCATGATGTTGATATAAACCTTGTCTCATTAGTGCCATGGAGGTTATATTTTGATGGTTCAGTTTGTAGCAATGGTCAAGGTGTTGGTATTGTTTATATATCTCCTTGTGGTGCTGTTTTTCAAGCCTCATGCCGACTGGAATATTTTTGTACAAATAATCAAGCCGAATATGAAGCATTGTTATTCGGTTTAGAGATGTTGCTCGTTATAGGTGCTACACATGTTGAGGCTTTTGGTGATTCGTTATTAGTAGTGCAACAAGTGTCCAAAATCTTTCAATGTTTAGACGAATCACTTAATGTTTATCTTGATAAGTGTCTAGATGCGATTTCTACTTTGGATTATTTTAGCATTGCTCATATATCTAGACATGACAATTGGAGAGCAAATGAGTTAGCACAACAAGCATCCGGCTATCATATTGATCATGGCATGTTTCATATTTCTTAGAAGCCGATGTCTTGTCTTGCTAATGTTGGAGAGGCCAAAATAGAGCCTACTGATTCAGCCACTAACAATAAATCTAGTACAGGTGAAAATCATGACTGGAGGAAGCCCATTATTGATTACTTGTGCAATCCGAGTGAAAGGGTGGACAGGCCTGTTCGGCGGATGGCTTTCAAATATACGATGAGAGATGATGGTCTTTATCGCTGAATGGTTGAAGATGTTCTCTTAAAGTGTTTGGACGAAGACCAAGCAAGAGTTGCTATGGGAGAGGTACATGAAGGCATTTGTGGTACTCATGAGTCAAAACCCAAAATGAAATGGCTCTTGCGGCGTGCTGGATTTTATTGGCCGACTATGACGAATGATTGCTTCGGGTATTATAAAGGGTGCGAAGCTTGTCAAAATTTTGGTGATATTCAGTTCGCTCCTGTTGCTATGTTGCATCCTATTATCAAGTCGTGGCCTTTTAGGGGATGGGGTTTAGACTTCATTGGACAGATTCATCCATCTTCTTCGAAGGGGCATCGGTTCGTGTTGGTGGCAACCGATTATTTCACTAAATGGTCTGAAGCAATACCTCTCAAGAACATGACACATACGGAGGTAATTCGATTCATAACCGAGCACATTATTCATAGATTCGGCATTCCTCAGACATTAACTACAGATCAAGGTTCATCTTTCATGTCACATCAAGTTAGAGAATTTGCCGAATCGTACAACATAAAGTTGCTCAATTCATCTCCGTATTATGCCCAAGCTAATGGACAAGCTGAGTCTAGAAACAAAATATTGATTAAACTCATCAAGAAGAAGATTGAGGATAATCCAAGAAAATGGCATGAGTTGTTGTCTGAGGCTTTGTGGGCACATAGGATCTTGAGGCATGGTGTTACAAAGCTAACTCCGTATGAGCTAGTATACGGGCAAGAGGTTGTTTTACCAGTGGAGGTAAATTTGAGTGCTTTGAGAATAGCCAAACAAAATGATTTACCGGAAGTGGAATTTTATGATTTGGTGATGGACAATATTGACGAGGTTGCTGATAAACGTTTGGCTGCATTAAAGGCCATAGAGAAGGACAAATTGAGGGTAGCAAGAGCTTACAATAAAAAGGTCAAGTTATTTTTTTTTCCAGGTTGGCGATCTTGTGTGGAAAGTGATTCTGCCGATTGGTTCTAGAGATAGAAAATTCGGGAAGTGGTCTCCAAACTGGGAAGGTCCTTTCACGATTGCAAGAATAGTTCCTAGAAATTCATATTTAGTGGAATCCATACAAGGAGTATTATTACCTCGAGCTCTCAATGGCAGATATTTGGAGTACCACCCAGGTGTGTGGCAAGAAGCCTAATTAGGCGATGGCCGATATATGATTATCGCCCTTAGCATAAACATGGACGATACATAATTATCGCCCTGAGAAATATAGATGGCCGATGGAGTGTTGACATCGTCCTTAGAACAAACATAGTGCAAATTATTTTTCGGCATACTAGCTTTGCCGAAAAACAGGGGGGCATGTGTTGACACCTGATTTTGGCACGACGCAAAATGCAATAAAGATGGACTCAAACGGAAGGGTTTTTTCTATGAGAAAGTTCATATTCCAGGTGAAACAACCTTGATGTTTAGGCCATCACCATTTAGCATCATTTCGAAGGCCAAATCACACTTGGATTGTCATGTAGATGTTCTGAGTGCTTTTTGATCCATTATGCCTCCAAGACAACCTCGGATGAAGGAATGCTCTACATGGATTGTCTTCGCCTCGTCGAGCTGATCGGTTTTGATATATAAATCTTCTCAATCCGAGGTCGTATGCGACCTGGAGAGGCAAAACAAAATCAGCCTGAGGTTTCACTCGGGATTTCCGAGTGAAAGTTTGCCGACCGAAGGAAACGCGTCGAGTGAAAAGTTTCCCGTCCGGCCGAGTGAAAATCACCGTCGAGTGATAGTTTCGGCCCGAATGCAATTATCGTCCGAGTGGAAATCACCGTCGAGTGATAGTTTCGGCCCGAGTGCAATTATCGTCCGAGTGGAAATCACCGTTGAATGACATTTTCGGCCCGAGTGCAATTGCCGTCCGAGTGGAAATCACCGTCAAGTGACAGTTTCGGCCCGAGTGCAATTGCCGTCCGAGTGAAAATCACCATTGAGTGACAGTTTCGGTCGAGTGAAAGTTCAAAATGGCCTCGGATGGAAAAGTGTTCAACATGAAAGTTGTTTGTAAGGTCAAAAAGGTCAACTTTGCTTTTAGGGTCATTATCATCTGAGATAGTATACGGCCTGTAGAGACACTACAACACTCGGACAACGCAGTCTGCTACGTGACCGAGTCCGATTCGAAGTTAAAGATGACCTCGTGGAGTATTCGAGATGACTTTATTTGGGAAAGTGATCAACATATGGATTGTTGGCCTCGTCGCGCCACACAAAATTGATGTTTGGACCGTCTCCATCAGAGGTCTTATGCAGATTCCACGACCCACGCAAGGAGCAAGACAGAAGATTGGGCCAGATTTGGGCTGAATCCGAGTGGAATTAGAACTAGGACTCTAGGACGTGAATTGATGTAATATTCTCGTAAGGAAAGACTAGATGAATCCTTTGCTTGTACGAGAAGTCCAGCCGCCTCTTATATATGTTGGGGGTGACGGCCGATTAAACAACACACAATCGAACAAATCAATCTATACTACTTTTTCATCTACGTTCTTCGTCTTTCTCTCGTTCTTCGCTGTTCTTCGTGTTTGAGAGTTGCGAATCCCGAGGCTCTAGGGGCGAGCGAATTGACCTAGGGCAGCCTATAACCGCCGCACTCCCTGACGGGGTCCCTCCCGGGTGTGCGGGGTTTCCGGTCTACAAAAGCGTCCGCCGACTGTCTTGCATATCGTGCTGCCGGACGGACCTCCTTCGACGTGAGCTGCGGTGCATCACCCCCGGCGTCGAGGGTACACAGTGATGTGTTCGTGTGTCAACACGAACCTGATCCTCTGATCGAGGGAAAAGCTCCCGATCTGGCCAAGGTGACTGATCGGGTTGGCGTGCGACAAGGTGTCGCCACCCGCGAGATTCTAATCGGGGGAGAGAGTCCCCTGGATGTAGATCTTGTTGCTTGCGACGAGGTGAGCCATCGATTCCTTAGGCGCTCACAGAGGAAACTCTCAATGAAAGCACCGTTGTCGGTGTCAAAACCGGTGGATCTCGGGTAGGGGTCCCGAACTGTGAGACTAGAATCGATGGTAACATGAGACGAAGGGGACATGGATTTACCCAGGTTCGGTCCCTCCTATGGAGGTAATACCACGTCCTGCTTGTTTGTATTGATGATATGGGGGTTACAGAGTTGATCTACCTCGAGATCGAATAGCTAACTCTAGATGAGTTGTTCTGTATCTACAACCAAAACCCTCCGGCTTATACAGACGCCGAGGGTACCTAGGGTTTACACATGGTCGGTTACATGTCGAAGAGATAAACATGCCTATCTACGGTCGACGACTTGGTGGATACGTCACGACTCCTTAAGGTCTCCATCCTGGCGTCGGTGACCTTGATCATCCAATGTTCACCTTGCGACCCATACAGTTCGGCCCATAAGCAATAGGTCGACCGTCCGAGGACCCCCTAATCTGGGACTCCCTCACATGTGACATTTGATCAACACAAGGCCATATTAAAGCACACATTTTTTGGCCAAATTAACAAGGCTTGGACTTTATCCAGCACTACACCACTGTTGTTTCACCAACTAACCGCACCCATGAAACCCTGATCATCATCTGTCGCTGCAGCTGCTAAAACCCTACTTGGCACAATAAAGTACCTAAAACCCTACTAGCCCGTGGCCTCGATCTGTGACGACACCGCCAAAACCCTAACAAACTAGCGCAATTGAACCCACCACAGAGTCGTTCCACGAGCCAACGTTGAAGGATCTACAACAGAAGGGTGAGACGACGACAAAGTACCGTAAAGGAGCAGGTTGGCATTGGGCGAACGACGCGTCGGAGCGAGAGGGACGTCCAGCAGGCCTTTCCCAAAGGGCGCGGACAGCGGCGTCTCGGCGTCCGACGACGAGTTGTCGTCACCGCACGCGCGCACGCCGACGAACTCGAGGACACCACCACGACAGCGACAACGAGCGAGCGAGGGGAACAGGGGAGGAGCGAGCGAGGAGGAACAGGGGAGGAGCTGGTGCGGTCCGACTGGGTTCTTTTAATTCGAGCGAGGCGGGGGAGCGAGCCGACCAGGTGGTGCGCGTGCGGTCCGACCAGATGAGGTGGTGGGTGTTAATTTGTTGAGATTTTGCAAACCCCTCTCGATTCCCCGCGTATAATAGCTCAACGACGGTCTAGAGCTAACTTGTAAGTCAACGCCCACGTGGACAAACCAGTCAACCTCCAAATCAGTGCATACGTAAAAAAATATAATGAACTGTATGTGAACCCCTAGAACAACTTTAATGATCGTATTACGGGTATTTGTAACGACGTAGACTAAAATGACCATCGCCACAATTTTAAGGAGCAAAATGCCGCTATCGTTTGATCCTATATATTGCATCAGGAATGCCACTGCCAAGCACCCGACCCCACGCCAAAAAAAAAAAAGAACACGCGAACCCACCCTGGCCCTTCGCAGCACTCGTTCTCTTCCCCCTAGGGTTCCTCCGCAGTGAGCCGCCGCCGCCGGTCCCCTTATGCGCTGCTCCTCGCCGTGGCTCTCTCCGGAAAAGCTGCATGACCGGCGGGTAGCCCCCATCTCCCGCCCTGCTCCTCTCTATTGCGCCGCCAGCTCCCTGTCTCCAACAGCACCCGACTCCCTACTCCGGCGGGAGCTCCTCTCCGGCGGCCGACAGCCTACTCCAGCCGAGCCCCCTCTCCGGCGGAAGGTCCCCGTCGCCCCTCCTCACCTCCCAGGCCGTGGCCATAGCTCAAAAGTCCTCCCCCCTCCCCACTCCAAAACCCCCAGTTCGAGCGCGGCGCCGGAGCACAGATAGCTCCCCGCGAACACCTCCATCTACGGCGGCGATGGATGGCGTCGGCGCCGATGGCGGAGGAGACACGGAGATGGGCGGCTGGTCGGAGCTGCTCAACACCTCCACCAAGCTCCTGGAGCAGGCCGCCCCCACCGCTCACTTCCCTACCCTCCAGGTGCCGCATCGCGCTCTTCCTTGCCCTCCTCGCCCGCATCTATCTCTTGCCGCGCCCGAGCCTCCCTTGCTTTCTTCCGCCTGATGGGTTCGTTGTTGTTGGCCCGCGCAGAGGAACCTGGACCAGCTCGAGGTGCTCTCCACCAAGCTCAAGGCCAAGACGATCCGCGCCGAGGCGCCATCCCAGTCGCTCTCCGCCACCAGGTTGCTCTCCTGGACCCCTTTGGTTAACTCTGAGAGAGCCTATCTGCCCATCTCCCCGTTGTGTTTCGTTCGAATCCGGATTGCTGCTTCTGGTGTTTTGGATGGACTTAGGGTTTCGGCTGTGGATCTGCAGGTTGCTGGCGCGCGAGGGGATCAATGCGGAGCAGCTCACCAGGGATCTCAAGTCATTCGAACTCAAGGTGATTAGCTTGTAAACCTGGAAAATGCATGTACGCTGTGTTTGGATGTAGGAAAAACTATTTGGAATTGAATTGGACTGATAATTCCAAATCCAAGATGGAGAGGAAATGGACTCCAATTCGGATTCTACCCGTTTGGTTGTGCATGGAATTTACTGTTGGAATCACAGGGCTGCACCCAATTCCAATTGTTGTTTGGATGTACATACCATGGAATTGGATGTTTTTTTGAGTTTGCACAATATAAACTTCTGTACATGCATGAAAAATAGTATTATGTGTATACTTGAATATTTATATATTATTTTGCACACATAATAACATTAAAATGTTCCGAATAAGGTCAAAATAATAACACAAGTACAAATAAATATGGAATGAAAAATAGTTTTGAAGTGCCCAGAACACATCATGGATAATAATTTTGGTAGTCTCTGTTTCTTACACATAGCACAAATGGGTAGTTTATGTCTCTTACACATAGCACAAATGGATAGTTTATGTCACAAACAACAAAGTACATAGTAGTCCATACATCAACCAAACATGATAGCAACAATCAATCCAAGGTCAAGAGCCATGGCTTCCTTAACTCCTCGGGTAGCACCATGAGTGCTTCGAACAAACGCTCATTGATGATCAATTTTCCATAGGCTTTCAACATATCACTATCATCCAAACCTGGTACCTTCTTTAGTGCATCAAGGATTTCGAATGGAGGAGTCACCTTTGGCATATGAAGTGGCTCGGTTGTCTTCAAAGCATCATGGAAAGACATCTTCATTTTTCCCATCATGCACAAGATAGCATCCCCAGTGCGTTGCCTCTTCTATGGCAAAGAAAGAACAAGAACGCAAGATGGCCCATTTTTTCTTTAACAAACCAAAGGTTCTCTCCAGAACATTTCTAGCACGAGCATGGCACAAGTTATACAACTCTTTTTCATTTTGGGGCTGTTGTTGACTTGCAACCCACTCTTTCAAGTGGTACCGAGTAGATCTGAATGGAGATAGAAATCCCGGTCCGTTGGTATAGCCAGCATCAACAAGATAGTACTTTCCTATTGACAAGTACATAAGTTAGCTAACAATTAAATATGAGAAATGAAGCGCAAAGAGAAAGAGTCGTACCCTGTGGTACAACAAATGCATCTTCGCGATCGATTCTCATAGCATCTTTTAGTACTCTCGAGTCCGATGCCGAACCCTCCCAACCAGGTAGAACATAGAGAAATTTCATGTTCCAATCGACCACACCTAGCATGTTAGTGGCTGATATCTTGGTGCCTATTCCTATACCTTCCTTTGTCAGTAGCATTAACAAACATAGGAATATGACACCCATCCAGTGCTCCAAGTGCATTAGGAAACCACTTCCACTTGTAATCATCGGGAGGGGTGATAGAAGGACCGGGAAGCTTGATAAACTCCCCAGTTAAAGACAGGATGGCTGATAAGACAGTAGATAAATGCCTACTGATAGTCTCTAAAGAACGCTGGTATGTGCCGCCCAACATCCTCATTTTAAGTTCATGTCCAACAACTTGTAAGAACATAGCAGCATTTTCTTCTATCGTTACAAACGTGCTATCTTTGAGACCACACTTCTCACGCAACATAGCACAAAGATCATGGAAGTTTCTTTTAGTTAAGCGTAGCTTATCATAGCAAGTTGTCTCAGACCCCTCATAAGTTCGTTTCAATATATACTTCCGATATGCAACCTTTTCCTCCTCCTCATCGAAGCATCCGAGGTTCCTCGGTGCCCTTTGAGAACTAAGATAAGCAAATGCTAGACATGAAATTTCGAAATACTTCTTTGTTAGCAATATCCTCTTTCTTTTTCTTCTTTTGTTCTCTTCGGTAATGTAGGCAACCAACTCTTGTTGTGACATGATGAAATAAGCTACAATGCACACACCATTTGTCCATGAATTTTTCAGAGCATTGATACGTAGTAAAACATCGCAACATGTATATAATAAATGACAAAACAAAAGCACACTACACACATGAAGTAGGAGGCATAATATACCTTGACACCACAAAAATTTGAGCTCCTAAATTCCCCTGGAACCTGCATAGTTCAAACAAATCAAACTTTAAGAACACACAAATTTCAGGCATAGGACTGCATAGAAATTCCCCCTCGGATACCCCAAAAAACCTACTACCACCGGCGTTCCCTACTGCCTCGTGTTACCTTGTGCCACTCCCGAGCTTGAAGGGATGGCGCCACTCCTGCCGGCCTTCCACTACCTCCTCTTCCCCTGCACCATACCCTACCCAATCTAGGGTTTCATGGCTGGAGAGGAGGGAGAGGACGGATGGAAGAGGGAGAGGAGGGCCGGAGAGGACTAGGGGATGGATGGGAGGGAGAGGAGGGAGGGGACGGGTGGGAGAGGGAAAGGAGGGCCGGAGATCTTACCGGAGTCGTCGTCGCCGGTTGCGAGGTCGCGAGGCAGAGGAGCTCGCGATGCAAGTGAACAGGTACGCGATGGGGGTGGGGGTGGGGGGGGACGTTTCCGAGCCTTTCTAGGCTCGCTAGCTCGGAAACTTTTTGCGAGCGGGGGAGGTGCGTGGCTGGCTCGCTAGGAATTGGGCCAACTTTTCCTAGCCCAAATCCTATACCACCCCAAACAGCAGAATCTGGGGCTGGCAATTCCAGATTGGCAATTCCAAGCTAATTTTCTTACATCCAAACAGGGTAGTAGGGTTCATTTCAGAGAATGCTATATAGATAACCTTATGTGTCGGTCGTTTAGACGAGGCAGTCGATTTTCGAAGTCTTGACATTTTGTGTTGCACTATTTTTTCTCTCATCCATAGCTGACTATTGGGGCTCTTCACTAGTTTTCTTCGATTAGCAGTATTAATAACTTCCCTACTTCATGAAGAGGCAGAACTCGTGCTGGTTGCCTGAAAGAAAAGAATAACATGAATAACTTCACCTTCTTAGTTTCTTACATAAGATCCTAGTTTAACTTTTAGACAAACATTCCCTAGTCTTTTTTTTTTCGAGCTTGTAATAATCCACTATATTAATAAACACTCACTATGTCTGGAGGCTGCAAATCACTCGCTTATCTGAAATAATTTTCTAGTCTCAGTTGAAGCAAAGTAGTTTTTTCATTTAAAGCTTCCTACTCAAAGGCAGAAAATATTGTTGTGAGTGGTCAAGTCAGATGTTACTACTTATCACAGTGTAACAATCTTTTGCCACCAATTAGGCCAGCACATATTACCTCAATACTGTTTTCTACCCTGTTGGTCAATGTGTATATCCGCTTGCTTGTTATTGTACACCTACAGCTCTTGAATATCACTCAGGCAACATGTTATCAGTATACATTATAGTGGCATTGTTTTTTTTATTGTAGACTACCTTTGAGGATATTTTTCCATCGGAAGCAACTTCTGTCGAGGAATACCTGCAACAGGTGAACACCTTCTCTCTCAGTTATTTCTCCTCTGAATTTCATGGAGTGCATCACGGAGTTTGTGTTTTCAGCTTCATGAAATGGCAATTGTCTCATCCATCCAAGGAGCACAAAAGGACAACTTAAAGAGTTTTAACAATTATATGATGCAAGCTCTTGAGGTTAGTTGCCTTTTCTTTTATTCTATTCAGCTTTATTTTTGTAGCAGAGCTAGTAGCTACGATAATGCCTTCATAAGTTCATATAGCCACCTTTTGGAGCATCTTGATATATGTGATATGTCAGGGTAGCCTTTGAGGTCTGTACCACTACAATCCATGCTTTCGTTCGTGTTATTTGAATCAAATCTGTTGCACCTTTCAGAAAGTAGCAATATTTGTGGTAGTTTTGTAATGCTAAGTGTTGTAACTAACAGGTCAGAGCAAGTTCTACCATTGGGCTAATGTCTTCATTTTTCAATTGCTATGCTGACAACTTAGCAATTTAATATGCTTTGGTAGTGGATGCTTTGATTTGTTTTAGGGTGTGTTTGGTTTGTGTCAAGGTTGCCCTACCAAAATATTGGCTAACCAAATTTTTGGTTGAGGTTTTGCTTGCCCATGGATTGGCCAACATTGGCTAGAAAAATTGAATGAACTAGGTTGGGAAAGGAGCATTGGCATGCCAAAATGTTGGTCCTCATCCCTGAAAGACCAATGTTTCGGTCATACCAAAAAATTGGGAGGGCACACTTTATTTACGATCCAAACATACCTTTACTGTCCAGTTCTAACATTTTTTATTAACTTTGTTGTAGGATGACTGGCAGAAGGAGAAGAGAGATTTCTTGCAGAGTCTAAGCCGACTTTCTACATTACCAAAGAGAAACACCAATCTAGCTGGTGGTCAGTCTCGTCATGCTCTGATGCCATCTTCAGCTTCCAGTCCTCAAGCTTCATCAGGGCTGCCTGCTGCGGAAGTCATGCCCATACCTAACAAGACCATAATTGATAGTAAATCTTCAGTTTACGCGGGGGTTGTGAAGGATCTCAACGATGCTAGAGGACGCAGTCTGCCTTTCAGTGTAAGCTCCTATGTCAAGATTTGATATGTCAGCGCTTTATTGGGCATATGCAGATTAGTATTCATGTCTGCTAGTCATCCTGTTCATCTCCAATTAATTTAGGTTTGATAAATATCTTAAGTGTCTATTTTTGTATGCTATCATCGGGGCAATAAGTTCTCTTAGATGCACCAAGTTGTACTAATGCTTACTCAGACCTTTTTTTTTGTTAGCCTGCTACAGCTTTCAGAGCTGCTTACGAGTCCTTGTCTCTTGATGCCACTGGCTCAAAGTCAGTGACTATGCAGAAAGTGTGGCATTTGATTCAGGTAATAACCCTTTAATTATATAGAACAGTATTACAGGATGCAATATCAACTATATAATGTATATGATATTTCCTTGTTTCTCTTATTTCACTGTGATTTATTGAAGGTGCTTTCACTGTTTCTCTAATTCAGGCGTTAGTAGGGGAAGGGTCAACTCATAGAAACGTTTCAAGAAAAATGTCACTAGTGGTTGGAGCAAGGCGACACCTTGAATGGGGTCATGAGAAATACATAATTGAGACCATCAACAGCCAGCCAGCACTAGTGAGTATTTCTGTGTAGCATTTAATTACTGAATACTTCTATCCAAATTCACTTCTGAATATGAAAAAAAGATTTCCCAAGTGCCATGTAAGATTTCTGAATAATATTTTTTTTTGTATTTACCTGGATTTTTTCTGTGTTGTGTTATGGCCTATTGGTACTTCTGTTCTATACATATGACATTGTGTTAATTTGGCATCTCAAGTGCTCCCATGTTGCTTTTCATTATTGAGTTCCCTGAAGATGGAGTGATCTTATATGCCTGTCTATTTGGGATTGTTTTACTTGCCCAGTGTAGTTAGTGATGAAGTCAGTGGTGATTGTTTGATTTATTCTTGCATCTGTTTTTATTTTTTTTGTACTATCTCAAATTCTCAATTAGCCCTTTACCATCCTGTTAATAGTTTTTCTAACCAAATGATGTTTTTCTTTATTGTTGGTTTATATTTTGTGAACTCTGTTAATGTAAAAGATCGATTATGGTTAATCTGTGTGTTATGCTTTGTGGTTCTAGGCTGCTCTTGGTGGATCGGTTGGCAATCTTCAAAAGATCCGTGCATTTCTTCGGGTCTGTTTTGAGTTTGATGATTAATCTTCTTTTTTTCTGCATTGTTTAAATCTGTAACCAAATGCAATTTTTTTTATCTGTATGAATTGACAGGTCCGGTTGCGGGATCATGGCGTGTTAGACTTTGATGCAAGTGATCTTCGTAGACAGCCACCAGTGGATACAACATGGCATCAGGTTTAATTTGCCTGTTTGATTGTACTAAACATCGAATAAAAATTGTAGCTGACATCATTTTTTTCTATCTAGTAATGGCAACATAAAACTTGTGAAAATAAGTTGAATTGTTTAAATGGAAAATTGCCACTAGAGTAAGATAAGAGCAGTACACAAGGAATTGATACGTTTAGCATATCACTTCATTAGATCATCAAGATGAAGCATGGTCCAACTATTGGTTTATGAAGGGAGACCGTTCTGTTCAACTTAATCTTAGGCCTGTCATGTAACCATGCATATGGTAGGCCATTGACTGACCTATTTTTACAACAACAACAATAACAACAACAAAGCCTTTAGTCCCAAACAAGTTGGGGTAGGCTAGAGGTGAAACCCATAAGATCAACTCATGGTTCTGGTACATGGATAACAAGCTTCCACATACCCCTGTCCATGTCTAGTTCTTTGGCGATGCTCCAATCCTTCAGGTCTCTCTTTATGGACTCCTCCCATGTCAAGTTCGGTCTACCCTGACCTCTTTTGACATTATCATCACGCTTTAGCCATCCGCTATGCACCGCTGCTTTCGGAGTCCTGTGCTGAATATGCCCAAACCATCTTAGACGATGTTGGGCAAGCTTCTCTTCAATTGGCGCTACCCTAACTCTATCTCGTATATCATCATTTCGAACTCGGTCCTTCCTTGTGTAGCCATCCATCCATCTCAACATGCCCATCTCCGCCACCCCTAACTACTGCACATGTCGCCTTTTAGTCGCCCAACACTCAGCGTCATACAACATTGCGGGTCGAACCATCGTCCTATAGAACTTGCCTTTTAGCTTTTGTGGCACTCTCTTGTCATAGAGAATGCCAGAAGCTTGGAGCCACTTCATCCATCCGGCTTTAATTCGATGGTTCACATCTTCATCGATATCCCCATCCTTCTGCAGCATTGACCCCAAATATCGAAAGGTGTCCTTCTGAGGCACCACCTGCCCATCAAGGCTAACCTCCTCCTCCTCCTCATGCCTAGTAGTATTGAAACTTCACTTAATGTACTCAGTTTTAGTTCTGATAAGTCTAAAACCTTTCGATTCCAATTTTTGTCTCCATAGCTCTAACTTCCTGTTGACCCCCGTCCGACTATCATCGACTAACACTACATCTAGCACTACATCGTCCGCAATGAGCATACAGCATGGAATATCTCCTTGTATATCCCTTGTGACCTCATCCATCACCACGGCAAAAAGATAAGGCTCAAAGCCGACCCTTGGGGCAGTCCTATTTTAATTGGGATGTCATCAGTGTCGCCCTCACTTGTTCGAACACTTGTCACAACATTATTGTACATATCCTTGATGAGGGTAATGTACTTTGCTGGGACTTTGTGTTGCTCCAAGGCCCACCACATGACATTCCGTGGTATCTTATCGTAGGCGTTCTCCAAGTCAATGAACATCATATGCAGTCCTTCTTTTGCCCCCTGTATCTTTCCATAAGTTGTTGTATCAAGAAAATGGCTTCCATGGTCGACCTCCTAGGCATGAAACCAAACCGATTTTTGGTCACGCTTGTCATTCTTCTTAAGCGGTGCTCAATGACTCTCTCCCATAGCTTCATTGTATGGCTCATCAACTTAATTCCATGGTAATTAGTACAACTCTAATTAGTACAACTCTGAACATCCCCCTTGTTCTTGAAGATTGGTACTAATATACTCCGTCTCCATTCTTCTGGCATCTTGTTTGCTCGAAAAATGAGGTTGAAAAGCTTGTTTAGCCATACTATCACTATGTCCCCAAGGCCTCTCTACACCTCAACGGGGATACAATCAGGGCCCATCACCTTGCCTTCTTTCATCCTTTTTAAAGCCTCCTTGACCTTCGACTCCTGGATTCGCCATAGAAAACGCCTGCTAGTATCATCAAAGGACTCGTCCAGTTCAATGGTAGAGCTCTCGCTCTCCCCATCGAACAGCTTGTCAAAGTACTCTCGCCATCTATGCTTAATCTCCTTGTTCTTCACCAGGAGCTGATAGCTCTGTCCTTGATGCATTTGATTTGGTTAACATCCCTCGTCTTCCTCTCTCGGATCTTGGCCATCTTTATAGATGTCCCTTTTGCCTTCCTTTGTGTCTAACCGCCGGTAGAGGTCCTCATACGCCCGACCCCTTGCTTCATTCATAGCTTGCTTTGCGGCCTTCTTTGCCATCTTGTACTTCTCTATGTTGTCCGCACTCCTATCCAGGTATAGGTGTCTGAAACAATCTTTCTTCTCCTTAATCGCCTTCTGGACATCATCGTTCCACCACTAGGTATCTTTAGCTTCGCTTCTACTTCCCCTTGACACTTCAAACTCCTCTGAGGCCACCTTACGCATGCAAGTCACCATCTTCATCCAAATGTTGTCTGCATCACCTCCTTCCTCCCAAGATCCCTCCTTAATGACCCTCTTCTTTGAACGCCTGAGCTGCCTCCCCCCTGATCTTCCACCACTTCGTTCTAGCGACTTCGGCACGCTTATCCTGCCGGACATGAATCCGAAAGCAGAAGTCAGCAACCACAAGCTTATGTTGAGGGACAACACTCTCCAGGTATCACCTTACAGTCTAGGCACGCACGTCTATCTTCTCTTCTCGAGAGGATGAAATCAATTTGGCTAGAGTGTTGACCACTACTAAAAGTCACTAGATGCGATTCTCTCTTCGTAAAGATGCTGTTAGCTAGGCTAGCGCAAAGCTTAAAACATCTTCTCCTTCTTGATTCCTGATGCCATAGCCAAAGCCCCCGTGCACCGCTTCAATACCTGTGTTAGATGTGCCTGCGTGACCATTGAGATCTCCTATGAAGAGCCTCTTGCCAATCGACACACTCCTAATCATGCCCTCCAGGCCTTCCCGGAACCCCCTCTTGCTGTTCTCATTGTGGCCTACAAACCCCCTCTTGCTGTTCTCATTGTGGCCTACTTGCGGGGCATACGTGCTGATAACATTGAGAACCAAGTCCCCAACTACCAGCTTGACCATGATAATCTGGTCCCCACGTCTCTTGATGTCTACCACTCCATACTTGAGGCTCTTGTTTGATCAAGATGCCTACTCCATTTCTGTTTGCAGCCGTCCCAGTGTACCATGGCTTGAAGCCGATGCCCTCCACCTCCTTTGCCTTATGTCCCCCCCCCCCCCCATTTGGTCTCTTGGACGCAAAGGATATCAACACATCTCCTCACCGATGTATCAACTACCTCCCGAAGCTTGCCTGTCAGAGTCCTTACGTTCCAACGACCTAAGCGGTTCCTCCTAGGCTTGGCTAGCTTCCTTGCCCTTTGCACTCGTCGAGTCAAATGCAAAGACCCTTGCTCATTTTCCACTACACCCGGGCACCGATGTAGCGCGCCACTAAGGATGCAACGACCCGATCCTTGCTCACTTGCCACCGTATCCAGATTGACGGCCCGGCCCTTGCCCATTTGACACCACACCCGGGTTCCGATGTGGCTCGCTGAGAGGGTTACGCCCCAACGAAAATCTATTGGGTTTCATCTCCATAAGAGTGGCCGAGTTTTGACGTTGGCTCTCCAAGCCTATCACAACCCTCCTCCTTTACCCGGGCTTGGGACCGGCTATGGTGAGACAACATAGGCGGTGTTATTGACTGACCTATTTTCAGACTTACTAAAATTAATCAATTACCACAGAAAATGATTTCTTGTTGGGGCCATTGGATTTATTTGAATTTTATTTCGTGATTACACACCTATGTGATATGTTGTTTGATGGTAGATGGTTCTCAAACCAAGAACTTGTCATCTATACCATACTCACAAATCAAACTGAACTTGTGTTCATAGGCATAGGTGCTATGAATAGATCTCAAAGATGTAATCTCAGAAATCTTATCCATAGCACAAGACAAGTATATAGGGTTATCAAGCATGACATGCCATATAGAATGTTAGAATTATCACAAGATATCTTAGTGAACAGTTCATCACATCTAATCAACTCCACATGTTCCAGTCAGTGGGATTAAAGCATCACATGAGTAAGTCAAAGTAGCATGAGAAAAAACAATAGGATTATCATCATCATGCAACTCATTGTTTTTATTATGACCTATACAAGTTCTGTACGTACCTTTTCAACGAGAAATGTATTTATGTATTATTGTTTCATCTTTTGTAGATTTATTTCTGCTTAAGAACTGGGTATTATGATGAAGGAAGGCAAGTTGCTCAATCATCTCGTGCTGCTTACAACTTCGCCCCTCTGGTAAAGTATCCATGAATAATGATGTTGACTTGTTGTTAATAGGAACCGTACATATAATATGTCCTCTGGCAGCTTGCAGAATGGATTACTACTAACGGTGTTGTGTCATCAGAGACTGCTCTGACAGCTTCTGAGGAATGTGAAAAAATGCTCAGAATGGGTGACCGACCAGGGCGTCCTGGTTATGATAGGAAGAAGTTGCTTCTTTATGCCATAATTTGTGGATGTCGACGGCAAATTGACAGATTACTTAAAGATTTGCCAACACTTTTCAATACTATAGAGGATTTCTTGTGGTTCAAGTTGTCAGCTCTGCGGGAATACTCCAGTGCATCTTCTTCTAATGTTGCGAATGGAGGCTTGGTTCCTTATACGCTGGAGGACTTACAAAATTATCTGAACAAATTTGAGCCATCATATTATACAAAAAGTGGAAAAGATCCCTTGGTCTATCCCTATATTCTGCTCTTAAGCATCCAATCACTTCCAGCAATTCTTTATTTGTCTAAAGAAGTTGGAGAGGAAGGATGCCATGTTGATGCTGTGCATATTTCAGTTACTCTAGCCGATCATGGTATTCTCCCTGAGGGAGTTAGATCAGGCCAGAAGATGGGTATAATGGATGCTTGTGCAGAAGCTGCCAGTATTATACGGCAATATGGCTCTATTTACTTGCGCAATGGTAACCTTGATTTGGCCTTGGAGTATTATGCACAGGCTGCTGCTGCAATGGGTGGAGGAGAGGTATCATGGATTGGTCAAGGAAATGCTGATCAACAACGTCAACGAAGTTCAATGTTGAAGCAACAGCTCACAGAGATATTACTAAGGGATGGTGGTATTCAGCTTTTGCTTGGTCCAAGTGGAATGGGAGAAGGAGAACTTAGAAAGTACATGATGGATTGGAGAAGTAGGCAGCAATTCTTGCTTGAAGCTGCCTATCGGTGTCAAGAGGCAGGGCTCTATGACAAAGTATGTCTAATCTTGAACTCAAATGTTTTCAGAATTTTTTGGGTTCTTCTGCTTTAGGGAACATTTTATTTTGTATCTTCCTAGGTTGGGATTCACAAAAGGATCAGCAAGAGCACAAGTTATTTTATTACTGTCATGGATTTATATTTCTATTGAATTAATTTATCTCATCACATTCATAGCTGAGTTGAAAGAATCAAACTTCTCTGCTCTTAAAGCGATATGATCCGTCTTAGGACTGATTCCAGCTGCTTGAACACTGGTTATCACATCATATTCTGCTGTAGTATTCTCAAGATGACATGCCATCAATTAGTCTTCATTGGCACATGTAAAATGCATGGTTTATCAACTTCGATGTGATGCACATGTATCCGAATCCATTTACTTCATGTTATTGAGCTATGTAGTATTAGTATATTTACTGTGAGATTACATATTTTTATTTGCAGCAATTCAGTCTTGTTTGAGCTATCATGTATCCATCTCATGTTACTTTACTTTTTACATGAAATAACAGTCGGTAGAAATCCACAAAAGGGTTGGATCTTTCGCCATGGCGCTTCAGACAGTAAACAAGTGTCTATCGGATGCAGTATGTGCCCTGGCACACAATATGTTAGATGGCGAAAGCCGTGCTGTTGCTCTAATTCAATCTGGCAATGAAATTTTGGAGACAGCCAGATATTCTTCTGAAGCCAGGTTAATTACCTCCTATCTTCTGCTTTACGTCATGTGACTGTTGGTTATTTATGCTTTGAAAACTAACTAATCATGTGGAAACTTGCCTGCAGTGTTCAAGACAAGGATCTCATTTCTGAACAGCAAATTGTACTGAGACAGCTTGAAGCTATTCTTCACATTTATAGGCTGACTCGTGCTGGACAAACTGTTGATGCTCTGAGGGAAACGATCAAACTTCCATTCCTTCATTTGGATCCACAGTCTCCAAATGTATCAGTCGATGTATTCAGGAATTTATCACCCCATGTTCAAGCTTGTGTGCCAGATCTCCTGAAGGTTGCTCTAAACTGCATGGACAATGTTAGGGATACCGATGGGACCCTTCGTGCTGTCAAGTCAAAGGTATTCTCTATCCTGTTTCTTTTATTGTGTCTATCCCGTTGCTTTGTAGCCAATTTAACCCTGACCAACTTCTGGCTAGCCAAGACATAGGCAACGCGTGGGTAAGCCAACATTTGGCAAATTTAGAGTCCCTATTTGGCAAACACGTGTTGGACTACCAACATGTTGCGAAATGTGCTTAGCAACCAACCATCAGGCAGGTTGGTAGCTATGCCTAGCCTCTTGCTGATATGTAGCTGCAGGATAATTTTATCCATGGTGAGTGTAGGCTTCTAAAGACTGCCTCTAGCAAAACTGAACCAGCTGGAGAAGGGAAAATACAGAGTGATAGTAGACCTTTCCGGGTGCACAACACAGCATTCATGCCAACTATGTATACGTAAACTCTTCTGTCGGTATCGCCGGGGAAGAAAAAGCGCCAACTGTTTTTACGTTGCTAAATCATAACAGAAATGCTCCTGCAATTTCTGATGCAATATTTTTGTGATGAGCAGATTGCGAACCTTGTGGCAAGCAACATGAGCAGGAATTGGCCACAGGATTTGTACCAGAAGGTGGCTCAGTGCATATGAATAGTTTGTGTTTGGCCTGAAGTGCTAGGGAAATGGGCTATATCTGTATCGGAAGTTCCCCAACACCATTTGAACAGATAGTTGAAGGTTTAAAGCTCCATGGTGCATGGAAATGGTTTTTTGGTGCGGAGCCATCTCGTCTGTCTTGTTTGTAGGCCTATCTGGTTTGTGTTAAAATCGAAGGCTGTTGCAGCAGCCTCTTGAATCTCGAGTCTTGTTGTTTAATTTTCAAGAATTCATCTGCTAGTCATTTTTGGTGTTGAATCTGAATTATTTTCTTAGCATCCAAGTGTGCGTGACTAAAAAAAAGCATTCAAGTGTGGAGTCTCGTTCTCTCCTGCAAGGTGATACAGCTTCTCGGTTTTGCTCCGGCGTGCATGGTCTGTAGGCCGACAGTTTTTTCTCTCGGAATGACAACATTTGTTAAGAAGAAGATAGTTGCTTGGCTGTTTAACGAAAGACCAGGTGAAAACTGTAACATCATGCCTGAGAGACCAGGGAGACCAGGTGAAAACTGTAACATCATGCCTGTAGAAACAAGGCACAAATGGCGGCCTGGCAACCCAGACAAGAATACACACACTTGCCGAGGAGAAAAGCATCGTTAAGGTTGTAATTATATTCTGGTGTCATTGTCTTCACACATTCACGAGGGCAACTTTGACTCACCGTAGACAAAAATTGAGGTCTGCGCCAAACAGTCTATCCATCCATGCATTGGCGACAAGGCCGTTTTGACTGTCGATGAGCATTGTAGGAGAAAAAACATTGTGCTGCATCGAGCTGATGACAGAACCGATCATCCGTCCTGTGTCATCGTCACTGTAGGGCTCCTGCTTAGCAACCTTGACTTCGGAAAGACAAGTGAGGCACGACGACCCCTCGAATACGTCAGATGAGACCGACTATTAGAAGACAATTGCAAACCCGACTTCACTCGAGGCCGTCATTGTTGCCACACAAGAAGACGAACACCTGTCGACCGTAATGCCATGAGCGTTTAGTCGATGGAGCGTGCAAACGGGATCCAAAGTTCTTCAAGTCCCTTAAAAGGGAAGCGATGATGCCGATGCCGATGCCGTCGTCCGACCTAACCGGGTTTTACTCTTTCACCCGCACACCTCTCTCGAAGCCATCGCACCATGGCCAAGCATAAGCCATCACAAATCTCGTCGCCGACCATAAGAATCAGCGAGCCAAATCCGCACGAGCCCGGTTAGATACGACGGCCTCATGAGTCAAGTCACCAAGGAAGAGCCGCAACCGGCGTGACACACACCACTAAGTGAGGAGCACAGGCTGCAACCTCGAAGCTCCAAATCGAACTGCATGAAGCTGCCACCACCACATCCACCCGAAGCTTCCACCACGAGCTCTAGATCTGCCCGAAGTGGCTGTCACCTGGATCATCTCTAGATCCACCCGAAGGGGCCACCACTAGGGTCAGGCAGAGCGACACGCCAAACAGCCGCACGAGCCACCAACGTGCTGGGCCGCCGGAGAGGTCATCGGGGTGCGCCAACCACTGACCAGCGGGGGTCGTGCCGTAAGACAAGGCCGAGCCTTGCCCCCCACGAAGACGCCTCGAGGCATGAGCAGTGACGCCCATCGCCGCCATTAGCAAGTCGAGCTTAGCCCGCCGATGTCCTCCGACGACAGCAAGGGAAGGGGAAGCATGTAAGGGGGCGATCGCGGCCAGGGTTCTTCTCGAGCCATGAAGTGACGCGGGCGTGGGTGGGGGTAACCGTATAATCTTTTTAGTTGGGTAATCGTGTAATCTTTAGTAGACGAACAATGGGCACCTTGCAAGTTGGTTGCATGAGGGAGTCTGGCCCGTAGCAGTCTATCGGGTGATTGTTTAGGTATCCCAACAAAGCTTTGTAAACTTTAAACGAGGGCAACCGGTATATGATCTGACTTAGGTGAGATTCCTTTTTTGCAAATATAAAACATGTTAAAAAATTATGCAAAAAATTCATGACATACATAAATGTTGATGTACAATCTCAAAAAGTTTTAGCTGCCAATTCGACCTACACTTACCAAAACAAAAAAGACAAAATCAAACGTGAATAGTATCAAATACTATTCACTCAAATATGTCACTATTCACAATTAAATTTGCCATTTTTGTATCTTTAACCATAGGTTGAGTTTTGGGTTGGCTTTTCTTGAAGTTCTAAACACACATCATAGGTATGTTGTCAAATAATTTTAGAATTTTTAGGATTGTTGAAATATGAATCTTTTGGATCGATCCCACGATCTCATATAAAGATATATTCTATTCTAGTCCCTCGCTCGGCAAGCCACACGACAGTGCACTCATTCGCTCTAACAAAGTTTGCCAAGTAATGACTCACTCCATTTCGTTCACCAGCAACATGGCGTAGCTTGAACTCTCCCTCATCTTTCATAGGCCTTCTAACTTCAACAATCAGCATGTTGAATTGCTTATCATGTTGAATGCCACTAAACAACCAGTCTCATTTGAATAGGACATTGAGTCCATTGGCATGCCAAGGAAAATGTCCTCCATGCATGCGTACAACTCCACTTCAAGGGGTTTCACACAGGGTTAATGGATCTGGAAAGATGAAAGAATTATCTACCCTTTTGCATCACGAATTATAATCCTAGCAGCTGCCATACCTGATCGCAGTCCAGGCTTTGCGTCTTGATTGCAACCACCAGTTCCTTGGCGCTCAACTTTCCGACAAGCATGCTATGCATATGTGGCGGAGTGGAGCAGATTAGCGCCGCGAGCGCATGCCACTCATCCTTCCGAGAGACAGGGTCGTCCTCGAGGACCTCCACAGGCATGTGACCAACAAGTTGGCCTCCGTCACCAGTGCTGCTACGTGTGATCTGCATTGGGTTTTTCCCCAAAGAGGAAGGGTGTAGCAATATAGTAGCGATAAGTATTTCCCTCAGTGGAAAACAAGGTTATTGAACCAGTAGGAGAATCAAGCCAAACTCTTGTCATCAACACCTACGCACTCAAAACCAAATACTTGCACCCAACGCGAGCAAGAGGGTTGTCAATCCCCTTGAACTCGTTACTTGCAAGGATTAATTATGATAGTGATAGATATATAAAAAGTAAAAGTAAATAAAAAGTGAACAATTGCAGCAAGATTTTTAGGGTTTTAGCAGTAGGATTAAATAGACCCCGGGGCCATAGTTTTTGCTGGAGGCTTATCTCTTGAACGTATAGCATGGCAATATATATCGGAATGGCTATGAAAACGCCATAATAGGTAGGTATTGTGGCTATTTTTAGGAAGATATAAGGAGGCTTATGTGTGATACAACGTATCAAATCACGGGGTTTGGATGCACCGACTCTCGAGGTGAGAAAGGGCAATGCATAGTATCAAAGAGGCTAGAAAATTGCAGAAAGGTGAGAGTGCGTATATCCATGGACTTACATTAGTCATAAATAACTCATATACTTATTGTAAAGACTATCAGCTCTCTAGAAGCAAAGTATTACCGCATGCCCCTAGGGAGGAGGTTGGGAGGAGTTAACCAACGCGCGTCCCCGATTCGAACAACACGGTATGATTTCATTACAGACATAAAAATGCTCACACCTCATCACCATGCCACTACAGGAATCAGGCACTTTGCCGTAAGCCATCCCGGACGGCAAAGGCATGCATGCTGGACGACAAAGGCTTTGCCGTCCGCTAGCAAACGACCAACTGTTCGGCTGAATAAGCCACGGTAAAGGGCGCTTTGCCGTTCACTAGCAGACGGCAAAGACCTTTGCATCTTTGCCACTGCCAGCGGACAGCAAAGGGCATGGACGACACACGTGTCAACCTAGCTCTATTTAAGGGCTTAACGGCGTGCTTTGCCATCCGCTGGCAGACGGCAAAGACCTTAGTTCTTTGCCGTCTGCCAGCTGACGGCAAAGCACCTGTTTCTGTGCCGGCCTAGGTGGGTTCTTTGCCGTCCCCTAGCAGACGGCAAAGAACCTTAGGTCTTTGCCGTCTGCCAGCGGACGGAAAAGAACCCACCTAGGCTAGCCTAGTGCTACCCCAGGTTGCACAGGTAGCTGCCATGTGGCAGTTTTGCCGTCTGCTAGCTGACGGCAAAGACCTTTGCCGTCTGCCAGCAGACGGCAAAGTGGCTATATAGCCCCTGTTTTTTCTCCTTTTTCTTAAAATCATTCAATTTGACAGAATTTCACATATATATCCAACATATCAACAATACAAGTTTCCAACAAGCATACCAACAATAATTTTCAACAAGCATACTAACAATAAGTTTCAACAAACATACCAACAATAAGTTCCAACAACATATCCAACATACAAGTTTCCAACAACATATCCAACATACAATGGTTTCCAACAACATATCCATACATACATATCCAAAACAAGTTTTCAACAAGTTTCCATAAACAAAAAGGAAGCACAAGTAGAAGAGTACACTCTATCAATGCAAGCTTCCTCATCTATATCAAATCTGCAAATTAGGAAAGATAAAAGTTAGAAGAAGAAGAAGACTAGCTAGAAGAAAAAGAAGAAAAAGAAGAAGAAAAAGAATAAGAAGAAGAATTTATCTTCTCTTTCTTTTTCTCCTCTCCTCTCCTCTTCTCCAAGGTAGTAATGCCATTTTCTAGCTAACTAAGCATATCAAGTCATTTTGGAGGAAAAAATGCTAAGTATAGGTCATTTTATAGCTATCCTAGGTAGAATATATCATTTCAGAGGTAAGTAAGGTTATTATGTCATTTTTGAGGAAAATAAGCTAAGTATAGGTCATTTTGGAGCTAAACCAAAGTTATTATGCCATTTTTTTACCTAAGTGAGCTAATTATGTCATAAATGAACTAGCTAAGCTAATTATAGATCTATCCTAGGTAGTTATGCCATTTTGTACCTAAGTGAGCTAATTATGTCATAAATGAACTAGCTAAGCTAGCTATAGATCATTATTGAGCTATCCTAGGTAGTTATGCCATTTTCTAGCTAACTAAGCATATCAAGTCATTTTGGAGGAAAAAATGCTAAGTATAGGTCATTTTATAGCTATCCTAGGTAGAATGTATCATTTTGGAGGTAAGTAAGGTTATTATGTCATTTTTGAGGAAAATAAGCTAAGTGTAGGTCATTTTGGAGCTAATTAGGTCATTTCTTAAGCTAAATATGCATTTTTTAAGCAAAACACTTGGGAAAACTTACCATCATCAAGGAGGTGAAGGACCGGTCGGGTTTGCGCGAGGGTGAGATGTAGAAAGACCGTTCGGGGTTGCGGCAGATGCAGAAGGATCAGTCGATGCTTGTTGGGAGGCAGGTTGCACCAAAGATCATTTGCAAGCAATGTCTCCTTAGCATGATGCAACTCAAATGTGAATACTAGTAACTAATGACCATTCAAATTAAACTCACCGTGGGTGCTATAGCAATATGGGGCATCGACGGAGGGGTCTGACCATTGTTCTGGCACACGGTCTACACATTTTGTTTTCACGAGTCATTCATATTAGTTAGTGATGAAACGAACATTACGTGCATGATTTGGCTAATATGCAAGAGAAACTTATCACGAGGAGCTCGTATAGGACCCGGTGAGACGCGTCGTTCTGGTTCCTCTCCTCCTCCAAGAGCCTAGCCGTCCTCTCCTCCATGTCCCTCTCTCTCTGTGCCGCCTGCCTGTTTGCCTCCGCCAGAAGCTCCTGGGCCCTAGCCTCAATGGTGAGCTCCATTGGCCGTGGACGAGGCCTTATCTCAGGATCAGAGCTCGTCTGGCGCTTCTTGATCTCCGGGAGAGTTCTAGGACAACGTATCAGTCCATCCCCAATGGCTATCGAGCCATGGGGCCTCCCGCCACCAGATATCATCACGAGCTCTAGATCAAAAGGACTCTGGCTCGGGTTGAAGTCCTCCCCTTTCCTCGCCTTCCCCTCATCTCTGTACCTCATGAGCTTGTTGTGGGAGGAGATGTTGCTGAAGCTCTTTGGATGATCGAGGTCATCCTCGGAGAATGCCTTGGCCTTCTTGTACGAGGCAGTATGGTCCATGGCATAGAGGTCGAACAGATGTGGCACCTCCTTCTTGTTTTCTCGTGCCTAAAAGAGAGGAACGAAATATTAGTTAAGGGCTCAAGCTAGCATGAAGAATGAAATTGCATGAATCATGAAGCAAACCACATACCCAGTGATCCCCGTACTCAAACAAGTTGGAGCTCCCTTGATGGTGTGGCACACCTCTCATTTGGGCACGCTTATCCTTGGCCTTGTTGTGTTCGGCTAGCCATTCGGGAGAGCACCACTCATCCACCAATGCCTCCCAACAGTCCATCCTATCCGCACACCATCTCGGGGGCACCTAAGTTAGACAAGAGAAATTTCAGCGCTACGCCTACGAATCAAATCAAAGAAACTAAGTACAAGGCCTTAAGAATAGATAATTACCTTCATTAACTCAGATAATTTTTGTGGAATTTCTTCTTGGCCCTCTTAATGTTAGTCGAGGCGTAGTAGTCTCGAATAGCCTGCACCCGAGCCTCGTGCCGTAAGTTCTGAAGTAGGCGCTTGCACTCGGCTTCGAGAACAACAGCCGCTTTCACCTCGTGTTCCTCAAGACACCTGTAGAAGGTCTGCAATCAAACAAGACAACACTGATTAGTACAATCACTAGGTGCTGTTGACTTTTAATTCTATAAAGGAGAAATTACCCAAAAGCGACGGATCACAATGTCAGCCACCGTCTCGCACAAGACACCGTCGACCATCTCCTCCGGCGGGGCCAGGGCAGCCATGTACAACTCCCAGGTCAGTGCTACCTGTGGAGCCTCACCCTCACCGGTTAACTGGACCTTCCTCGGGAAGTGGTGTCGGAGAAGCACACCAAGGACCTGGTTGGGACCGCGGACACCATGCTCGTGTTTCCAACCCCTGCAGCATGACAAGGCCAACACATTAGATATTAATTTGAAGAAACATGAAGGCAAAAGGTTAAAAAAGAGTAAATGCACTTACTTCTTCGCATTAGGCGCAATCAACCACCTCTGCTCGTGGGTCGCACGGGCGAGAGCTTTGTACAACCACGCTGGTAGACCTTTTTGCCCTCCTCAACCAGCTCGCCCTCGCTATAGGTGTCCTCAGACAAGTGCCCTTGCCACCATGAGCATGACCACTAGCCTCCGGAGTCACGTGGGACGAAGACTCTGGGACCCGAGTCTCCTGGGATGAAGACTCTGGGACCGGAGTCTCCTAGGACGAAGGCTCGGTGACCCGAGGATCGTCGACCCGAGGCTCGTGGACCGGAGTCCGAGACGGGTCCAAGTCAGACGGGTCCACCTGAGACGGAGCACTCATGTGGTCGGAAGAATCAGCTGGGGGTGGCGGTGAGGAAGGCGCAACAGCCTTCCTACCTCTAGCACCTCTCTTCGTCTTCCCCCGACCTCTCGCGGTCGAAGAAGAAGTGCCCGTCGGTGTTTGCATGCAGTGTACCAGCGCTCTCTGGAGTTGCTGGGGTGGAATAATAGCACCCCTCCCAGCACGCGCCGAGGAAGGAGGCTCAGATCCCTCTCGACCCGAGCCCACCATCTGTCAACACCTGCAATGACAAAGAGTGAACGAAATTAGTTCAACATAAAAAAATTGAATACCTAATAACATGAACTAATTAATAATATATATGTACATAATAATAATTGAATACCTCACATTACTAATATCAATCTTCATCGTCTATATATGCTCCAGGATCGATAAATGCATAATCATCATCACTATCAGTAATGCCGTGCTCATCAGCATCATCAATAAATGCATCAACATGTGGAAGGCCTCTATGTAATCGGTCAGGGGTGAAGTCGAGTTCACTGTCAGGTCATCCGTAGAAGTAATCTCTTCTTCTTCCGTCTCTTCTTGTTCCGGCTCAGGGGTGAAGTCGGGTTCACTGTCGTTGTCGACCTGAATGTTCTGGGGTGAAGTAGAGCGGTTCTTGAAACGTTTCTTGGAAGAATTCTCCTTCATATGTGTCTGGGTTAATGTGAGGTTCATAATCATCTTTATTGAGGGGAGGTGGTCTAAAATGTGGTGGCACATCATAAACGACATCCCAACCTTTCAAATTTGGATCTGTTTGGCAGGCCCACGGTAGATAGAAAACTTGGGTCGCCTGTTGAGCCGTAATATATACACCGAGAACATCTAAATGAGTGCTTTGTTTGATTTTGACTAGCCCTATATGTTCATGAGTCCTTCTAGTCTCCTTCGGCTGGAACCAATGACATTTGAAGACTACAACGTCTGGTGGGTTTTCACCAAAGAATGTAAGTTCATAAATTGCTTCAACTCTTCCATAATACTCGACTCCTCCTTCGCCGACAGCGGAGACACAACAATTTGTAGACTTTCGGTCGGCCATAGATATCTCTTTGCCAAAATTACGAAAGCGATACCCGTTGATGTCATATTTGTCAAATGAACGGACCTTATAGTCAAAACCATTAGCGACTTGTCTCAATTCGGAGTCCATAGACTCTGCATTAGCCTACAAGTTTAATACGAAAGGATTGTTGCATTAGCCGAAAACTAGGCGAAGAAATGAAATCGTCTAATTAATAGAAATTACCATTCGCTTGAACCAAGAGATGAAACCAGGATAGCTGCCTCCATGCTTTGCCAGAAGCTCATACTCTTCGATGGAATCCTTTTGGATCACCGCTCCATCCGAGAATTTGGCGACGTATCGACTGTATCACATATCTGGGAATAAGAGCATTTCAAAGGAATTAGAAGTTGTGAAACAATGTACCAAGAACTTACTCGGTGTACGGCCGCACTTCTGTTAGGTTGTTGAAGATATACAATGAAATGGTCCGCCATTCTTCGATATCCAATGCTATTGATTTCGAAGCACCAGCTGGTGTGAGCTTCCCTTTGAATAGGCTGAGGTTGGATCGACCTTTTTCACGGTCGCCATCATTGTACCGAGGCTTCGAATTATGCAAATGATGATTCTTGACTTTGTAGTGTGCTGTCATGAAGTTTGCCGCCTCCTCAGTAATGAATGCCTCGGCCATCGATGCTTCAACTCTATGTTTATTTCTACATTTTGCTCGAAGCATCTTCTGCATCCTCTCAGTTGTGAAGCACCAACAATTTTGCACATGCCCCCAATCTTGCCTCGGTCGGGAGATGCAAAATCAAATGCTGCATTGGATTAAAGAAGCCCGGTGGAAAGATCTTTTCTAACTTGCAGATCAACTCTGGCGCCAACTCTTCCAGTTCTTCTAGTATGTCAGGTGATAGTTCTTTCGCACAAAGAGCATGGAAGAAATAGCTCAGCTCTGCCAGTACTAGCCATTCATCCTCAAGGATAAAGCCACGCAACATCACCGGCATTACCCGCTCAAGCCATATGTGCCAATCATGACTCTTGAGACCAAATATTTTCAATTTGTCAAGACTCGCTCCCCTCTTTAGATTCGCTGCATACCCATCGAGGAACATCAACTGCATTTTCACCCACAAGATCATTTCCCTCATAGCTAGCCTTCCAAGATTGAACCATGCCTTTGGCTTCCTCCGGTTCTTCTTTCCTTTCGGTTGTCGAATGTTTTGTAACGGTCTATCACATAGAGCCTCCTGGTCGACTCTAGCCTTAGGATTATCCTTCGACTTCCCCTCTATGCCGAACAATGTACCAAAAAGGGCCTCCGCGATATTCTTTTCAGTGTGCATCACATCGATGTTGTGTGGGAAAAGGAGGTCTTTAAAGTAAGGCAGATCCCACAAACATATCTTGTGAGTCCAGACGTGTTCCGTATTATACCCTTTGAAATACCCTAGACGATCTGGATCCGGCTCGAGAGCATTTATTTGCTCCAGGATCTGTTGGCCTGTCAACGCAGGTGGTGCAATGTTTTTGACAACTCTACCTTTGATGAAATTCTTCTTGCCTTTTCTGAACCTATGGTCAGGATCCAGGAACTGTCTATGCATGTTGAAGCAAGAAAACTGGCGACCCGCCTCCAGCCAACGGAACTGAAGAGCTTCCTTGCATGTGGGGCATGAAAACCTTCCATGCACACACCAGCCAACGAATCGGCAAGTCATGCATCGAGTACATGTACCACACATGCATTTTGAAGTTCTTTTTTTAGCGGCATCGTATGTCTTGATCCCATTATCCCAGGCTTCTTGCAATTCATCCTTAAGTGGTTGCATGTACACATTCATATTCTTCCTCAGATATTTGGGCCCTGGAATTATCAACGTCAGGAAAATGTTCTTTCTTTTCATAATCTCTTCCGGGGGAGGGGGGGAGATTGAGTGGAATGACAAATACAGGCCAACAACTGTATTGTGCTGTCATCATACCATACACATTGAACCCATCCGTGCTGATGGCTACTCGAGGATGCCTTGGATCTGCCCCTTTATCCTTATGTAATGCATTGAAGTGCTTTCACACAAAAGCGTCTGAAGTGTGTCCCAACATCGGATTCCCATCTGCATCTAGTTCTGTTCTTTTGCCCAATTTATGCCACGTCATCTGTCTGGCCATCTCTTCGACCATGAAAAGATGTTGAAGTCTTGGTAGATTGGCAGATACCGAAGAACATTAATGGGGATTTTGGTCTGACTCTTCTCACCCGTACTGTTGTCTACCAGAACATACCTGGAAGCATTGCAAATGGGGCAATAGTTCAAGCCCGTATACTCAAGCCTAAATAAGGCACATCCATTCTCACAGGCATCTATCTTCTCGTAGGGCATCTTAAGCGCACGTAGGATTTTGTCCGACTGGTACAGGTTTGGTGGCAATACATGGCCTTTGGGTAGAAAGCGTCCAAATATCGTCATCATCGCGTCGTAGCATTCTCTGCCCAGGTTGAACTGAGCCTTCAGAGCCATTACTTGCGCAATGGCATCCAGCTGACAAAGCTCAGTGTACTCGTGGAGAGGACGTTTTGAAGACTCCAACATTTCATAAAAGGCCTTTGCAGATTCCTCCATCTCATTGTACGAATCCCAAGCATCATCAAAGTCTTGCACCATGTCTTCGATCCCGGTACCATGCTCGTCGATGCGACGATGAACCACCTCAGCTCTGGCACGTTGGGCAGACTCACCATGAAATGCCGAGACCGTATAATTAGGGGTAAAACCCCACTTCTGCAGGTGTTTGATCATTTCAAACTCTGACTTCTTCTACAGTTGTCGCAATCGACACAAGGGCACCAGGTTGTTTTCTATCCATTTGCAAATGCGACTCTCACAAACTCCTTGGTTTTTGTTATCCATTCATGGGTCATGTCTTTCTGACTAGTATGACTGGTGTACATCCACCCACGATCACTCATCTTGCCTAGCTACCGGACACACAAAAAATATATACATAATTCAGCAAACCATATTCATCAGTTAATAGAGTTTGTTAGTTTTATTACGTCGATGCAACCTAGACGCTAGTAGGTAAAGATAGGTCCTAATCCCACCTGAGTATGTGTAGATTGGGTTCGTTTTCCCATGCTCTGCTCCGGATCCGACGCACAATTTAGGCAGCACCTCCCTGCTGTTCTCCTGATACATGTCTCGGCAATAAGCAGAGAGGATGTGTACCCAGAGAACAACAGGAAGGCACTGACGAAATTCTGCATCGGATCCGGAGTAGAGAATATGGGCAAACGAGCCCAATCTACACATACTCGGGCTGTCCATGGATAACGTTGGACAATTCGAAATAATCACAGTTATAAATATGCTAATGAATGCATATTTATAGATGCAACCCTTTCGAACGGGTGACACATAGTGGTCACGCATACTGATGATTGAAGACACCTATAGCTAGCAAGTTTCATCGGCACGAAGAACGAAACAGAGGAAGTGAAGGGGGCAAGAGGAGATGTCATTTGTGCTCACCCACGAACACAGGGGCGGAGCTCGTCGAACGCACGGGGAGGTCGTCGAACACCAGACCCTCGCAGCGACGAAACAACTGCACATTTAAATCCACCTGATCAACATAAATATGATGTTCTGTATAACCAAATCGAAAAATATATGACCTAACTCATAATTCACAAATATATGACCCATGTCGTGTCGGGGTCGGGGTGCCGGGGGTGACATGTCGGGGTCAGGGTGTCGGGGGTGTCGTGTCGGGGTCAGGGTGTCGGGGGTGTCGTGTTGGGGTCGGGGTGTTGGGGGTGTCATGTCGGGGTAGGGGTGCTGTGTCGTGGTCGGAGGTGCCGTGTCAGGGTGTCGGGGTGTCCTGTAGGGGTCGGGGTGTCGGGGGTGTCATGTCGGGGTCGGGGTGTCGGGGGTGCCGTGTCGGGGTCGGGGTGTCGGGGGTGCCGTGTCGGGGTCGGGGTGTCGTGTCGGGGTCGAGGTGTCGGGGGTGTCGTGTCGGGGTCGGGGTGTCGTGTCGGGGTCGGGGTGTCGGGGGTGTCGTGTCGGGGTAGGGGTGCTGTGTCGTGGTCGGGGGTGCCGTGTCGGGGTGTCATGTCGGGGTCGGGGTGTCGTGTCGGGGTAGGGGTGCTGTGTCGTGGTCGGGGGTGCCGTGTCGGGGTGTCGGGGGGTGTCGTGTCGGGGTCGGGGTGTCGGGGGTGCCGTGTCGGGGTGTCCTGTCGGGTGTCGGGGTGTCGGTGATGTCGTGTCGGGGTCGATCCTCGACTCCTTTTCCCCTCGATCCTCGACCCCCGACAATCTAAATAAACCTAAACTAAATCTAGCGGGGGGGGGGGGGGGGGGGTAAACTAAACCTAAAACTAAACTAAACCTAAACTAAACCTAAAACTAGACCTAAACCTAAACCTAATTAAACAAAATCTAAATTAAACCTAATTTAAAAAAATCTAAATTAAACAAAATCTAAATTAAACCTTAAAAAAAGAGCGCAGACTCACCTTGGGCGGCGGCAGGGGCGGGGGCGAGGGCGGCCGGTGGCACGGGGGGGGGGGGCTCGGGCACGAGGGAGTAGGGGGTGCGGGGGCGGCCGTCGGTCGGCTGCAGGGGCGGGGTGGGGGCGGCCGGTGGCACGGGGGGTGGCGGCGGCCGGTGGCACGGGGGGGGGGGCTCGGGCACGAGGAGTGGGGGTGTGGGGAGGGGAGAGAGAGAGAGAGGGGAGAGAGAGAGGGGTGGGGCACGCTGACAGGTATACTAAGGCTCTTTGTCGTCTGCTAGCAGACGGCAAAGAGCCTTAGTTAGTGGGGTGGGGCCGGGGTAAACAACCGTTAGATGGCCACTCTCTTTGCCATCTGCTAGCAGACGGCAAAGAGAGTGTCCGTTAGTTGGTTCTCGTTGTGGGCCACCCTTCCTCTTTGCCGTCCGCTAGCAGACGACAAGGAAGAGGCTGACGGCAATGAGATCTTTGCCGTCAGCTCTTTCTTTGCCGTCAGTTTTATTTAAGCTGATGGCAAAGACCTTCTTTGCCATCAGCTGGCAGACGACAAAGAGATGGCAGACGACAAAGATCCTGATTCCAGTAGTGTGCCATGACCAATATTTAGATGAGAAGTAAATAACAAGCTTTAATACCGATATGTATACTAACCAATGATCATGAACCTGTATCCTCTCATATTACCACATCAATATAATCAAACCATACATCTCTTATTTGGTGAGCTACATGAAAGTTTTTATTATATCCACTTGAATAACTATCCTTTTTGGACTAGTCTTATAACACGTGAAAATTACCATTTCTTAGACTCTCAAAAATATTTAAATGACGCATGAGAGTGCAACTATTCTGTAAGATATAACCACCACCGTGCTCTAAAGGACATAAGTGGATAACATACAGTATTCTAACAAATTATGATGAAAACGTGTCCAACAAACAATGGTTGTGGCAAACTAAAAGGAAAAACAAACTATAACACATGACACTCCGAGCAAAACTCATATCATGTGATGAATAAAAATATAGCTCCAAGTGACATACCGATAGATTGGAGACAAAAGGGGGTATGCCATCCGGGCATCCCCAAGCTTCGACACTTGGGGATGCCTTGAATATTACCTTGGGGTGCCTTGGCATCCCCAAGCTTATGGTCTTGCCCATCCTTATACCTTCATCCACCATTGTCTCACCCCAAACTTGAAAACTTCAGCACACACAACTCAACAGAAACCTCATGAGATCCGTTAGTATAATAAACATATCAAAAACTTTAGGTACTATTGTAAATTGATTCCTATTTAATTATTGCATAATAGGTAATGTATTATAACTTCTCCATGACTTATCCCCCCTGATATAATCCATAGCATCATCAAAACAAGCAAACTATGCAAGCAAAAATAGAATTGTCTACAACAGAACAATTTGCAATTATCTGTCCTAAAACAATAGTTCTCTAACTCCAAAAATTCTGAAAAATTAGGACAGCCTGATTTTTTTATAGAAATACCGTGTAAAAATTGTAGCAATTTATCACGTTCCAGCAGAGAGAATAAATTCGAATTCTGGGTTTAGAAGTTTCTATTTTTTTGCACCGAATCAATTCTACTATCATCCAAATCACCCCAAAGGCTTTACTTTGCACAAACACTAACTAAAACATAAACAAGATCATTATAGTAGCAATAATCATGTCATCACACTGAAAAAGAAAGTATTGGGTTGCCTTCCAACAAGCTCTTTCTTTATAGCCATTAAGATAGGATTGGGATAATAAGGATGCTCACATAAAAAACAAGAATTTAATCACAAAGAGTGCACCATATAGCATGTAATTAACACATTTAAGTCTAACATACTTCCTATGCATAGGCATTTTATAAGCAAACAAATTATCAATACAAGAAGTATCTAACATATGCAAACAGGAAAAACAAAGCATTAACAATTTGAACATCAAGAGAGGTAAGTGAGTAACATGAAAATTTCTACAACCATATTTGCCTCTCTCATAATAATTACATGTAGATCATTTTTAAATTCAACAATGTAGCTATCGTGTAAAATATTTTCTCCATGATCCACATGCTCAAGACTTTTACAATCTTCCAAGATAGTGGGATTCACATTAACTAAAGTCACGGCCTCTTCAAACCCATTTTTATCAAAAAAGTCATAATATTGAACACTCTTCGAATATGTGGGATTCTTATCTAAAGTTGACACTCTTACAAACCCACTTTCAATATTAATGCAAACATTATTATCAGTAACACAATCATCATGAGGCTTAAATAAATTTTCGAAATCATAAGAAGCATCACCCTAATCATGATCATTACAATGAGTAGTGGGCATAACAAAATCATCATCCTCAAGCTTGTAGCTTTGCATACCATTAGCAGAATTGACATTTATAGAGTTAATACAAACATCATTGCAATCATGATTTTAATTCAATAAATGTATCCCATCAGCATTTTCATTTATCACTTCATTACTGGGAAACGCTTTCTATCCGTATCCTGATAGGAGAAAATCATCAGATGCCAGTAGAGCCGTTGATATTAGAACTCCCATCTAACATCGCGTACTTGCCCTATAAATATTTTCCAATAGACAAAATTTCCCCACCAACAACCATCAAACCCTAACCACATATTTATGCTCCCACTCCCGATCTTCTCGACGACGTCGGTCCAGATGTAGAGCGCCGACAACTGCTGATCTGCTCTTGTGCTGCCGGATGGCGACGATGGGCTCATCTTGTTAGGTTGTTCCTTTATCCTATGGAGGCATGGATGAGGCACTCTTGTGTGGAGTTAGTAGCCAGAGCGACTAATCAAATGCTAGAGAACGTCAGGCGTGCGAGGTGCCCACGACCCCATGACCATGCTCCATCTTACTTGGCATGTTGCCCTGTCGATGACAATCTACCACGGTACCCTTCATTAGTTGTGAAGAGCAATTCATGGGGATCCCCTAATGCATGTTCCTTGTCCATGTCATCTTCGCTGCTTGTGGTCGCCCTTCTCGTGCCGACGTTGCCAACACGATGACATCTATCCGTATGTTTAATCATGAGTCATTCCAGTTGGCGCTTCCATGGTTTGGCCAGCATGTCCTTCGCGCATGTGCATTCGCCATCAAGGCAAACAATGGAGAAATTGTGCCGTATCAATTTTTCTCTCTTTTTGGAGGCAATGTAGATCTGAGAAAATATTTGTAACTTGGGAAGCAAACACTATTTTCTTTGGTAGCAGATTAATTTCCCATTTTGGAAGCATTGTTGATGGAAGCAAATATATTTATTTTCTAGTATGTTGTGAATAAACTACTCAATGCCTTGGAAGCAATTTCGTTGAGCAAGGGAAACAAAATATTCTTGTGAGGAAGCAAATGTAAATTGCACGGGTTCACCACAATTGATTTTTTTTCTCATATGGAAGCAAAGTGGATGGTCCATAATTAGATGTGGCGCTAGGAGTAATAATATCCGAGATTACTAGAAGGAATTATCATGAATGTTTCCTAAAAAAATCAGTTTTTGCTTCAATCCTTCGAAGCACGGATAATAATTTGTTACACTCCAAAAAACCATGCAACCAACAATCGTGTACTATGCTTCGGACGATCCAATTCATGTCCCTTAAATCACTGCATCCAAGTGTATTTTACTTGAAACGTCCTGGTCCAACGAACCAGCGAATCCCGTGGAACTTTCGGAAGAAGTTAACCCAATTAGACGCGTACTAAAGGGAATTTTGTTCGTAAAAAGAAGCTTTCATGTAGTGGGCCTTTCCAAGTAGTTATGAAGCACGTAAATAGGGGAGTATTAACAAAAGACACTTATCTTTCCATGGGCGTGGGAAACTAGGAGATCTGGCGTTGTTCTTTCTTATAATCCAATGATCTACAACTAGTTTGATAGGATGCATATCATTAGTAGTATGATGCCCTTCATTATTAGCTATCGGTTTAAAACAAGCAACAAGTTTGAAAATATTAGCAAGCGGATGAGGATCCATTTATCTTAGATTTTTGTTTTTACTTTATGTTCTTGTGTGTTAAAGATAAGGATAGCATACTAGGCAAGTAGAAAGTAGAACAAGTGAATGATAGTTTGCATGTAGGAACCTGGTTAGAATTTGATGATATCTCCCCGACAACAACACCGAAAATTCTTTCTGCTACTTGTGAGTGGCGTTGGGTTTCCCCCCGAAGAGGAAGGGTGAAGCAATATAGTTCAATAAGTATTTCCCTCAATGAGAACCAATGTTATCAAACCAGGAGGAGAATCAAGGAAAATTCTCGTCATCTGCACCTACACACGCAAAACCAAACACTTGCACCCAACGCCTACAAGAGGGTTGTCAATCCCCTTGAAATCATTACTTGCAAGGATTATTTCTGATAGTAATAGATATATAAAAAGTAACATTGAATAAAAGTAAATAATTGCAACAAGGTTTATAGGTTTTTAGCAATAGGATTAAATAGACCCGGGGGCATAGTTTTCACTAGAGGCTTCTCTCTCGAACACATATCATACGGTGGGTAGACAAATTACTGTTGGGTAGTAGATAGAAAAAACGCATATTTATGATGTTATTCATGGCAATGATCATGTATATAGGTATCACATTCGTGACTAGTAGATTGAATCTATCCTGCATCTACTACTATTACTCCACCAATCGAGCGACTCCTGCCTGCATCTATGATTTTAAATTCATGAGAAACAGAGAAACACTTTAAGCAGGATGACATGATGTCGGCAAAGTAAGACAAACAATATGTTCAGACCCGTCCTTTTATCCTTAATGGCAAAAATACAATAAATGTCTTCCCCCTTTCTGTCTCTGGGATATAGAGCACCGCAAGATTGAACCCACTACAATGCACCCCTCTGGCTGAAGATAAATCAATCTAGTTGGCCAAACCAAGTGGATAGATCGGAGAGAAATACAAAGCTATAAACATCATGCATAATAAAGTTCAAAAAAGACTCAATTACTCTCAATGAATAATCTGATCATAAACCCACATTTCATCGGATCCCAACAAACACACCGCAAAAGAAGATTACATTGGATAGGTCTCCGCGAGAATCACGAAAAACATGGTATTGAAGATCAAAGAGAGAGAAGAAGGCATCTATCTACTAGCTATGGACCCATAGGTCTATGGTGAAATACTCACACATCATCATGGTGGCAACAAGGTTGATGTATATGTCCTCACGATCGATTCCCCATACGGCACAGTACCGTAAAAAGTCTCCAGATAGGATCATGGAAGGGCAGAGGCCTGCGGCGGTGGAAAAAGTGTTTCGGGTGTCCCTCTGTTGGTTTTGGGGTATATGTGAATATATAGAAGTGGAACTAGATGAGGAGGAGTTGCGAGGGGCCGACGAGCTCAGGGGTTGCGCCCTACCCCTAGGACGGCCCCTATGAGGTCGTCACTCCCTCATGCCACTTCCCGAAGCTTTAAGGGTCTCTTTATGTCCAAAAATAACCCTTGTGAAGTTTCATCCCATTTGGACTTCGTTTGGTGTTGATTTTTGGAAAAAGTTAAAAGCAGGCAAAAAACAAGAACTCGTACCGAGCAGTGGGTTAATAGGTTAGTCCTAAAAAATGATATAAAGTAGCATATAATTGCATAAGTATCCAAGATTAATAATATAACAGCATAAAACAATCACAATTATAGATATGCTCGAGTCGTATCAAGCGCCCAGCCAAAATAGTTGGTGTGGGTGAGCATACAAATGAGAGGTGGGTGCCACCATGTAACAGCCCAAGATAGGCGCTCCACATGCCTTCCATTTATTTCGAGTTTCGTCCGTGTGTTCCATTTGCTTGTCGCATTCATCATCACATAATTCGCATCATCTGCATAACATCGACACTCCATTGTCGTCATTTTTCAAAACTTGCATTCGTTCGTAGTTGCCGGTTCTCTCCGTTCTCGTTGATGACTGTTTCCAGACCAACCACACTCGAACGTGCCCGTGGGATCGCCATTTTTATTTTATTTTATTTTTTAAGTGGGATAAAAACGTTCTTGGAATGGGTTGAAAGTTGGCGTGCGGTCCTAATATATTGTAGGTAGACCGCATGCCAAATTTCATCGCATCCGAAGTCTTTTTGCTACCCGAACCGTTAAACCTATAGTGGCACTATAGTAAGTCTAAATCGTAGACGTTTTCGGCATTTCAAAACTGATGTAGGGCTGCCCATTTTTCCTCTCATCTCCGCCGAGCCTCTTTGCACAATGCATCGATCCGCTCGCAACTTAGCCCGAAAACTTTCCCTGGACCCGAACCCCGTTTTGTGACCGTTGGGTTCGGATCAATCCCGAAATTCCACAAACATATTCCATCTTTCATTGGACTCCCCTAACCTATTTTTCTCGACTGCCGATCTAAATCGGGGTTGAGATAAACCCTAACCATATCCACTTGCTATTTATAGCAGATGAAAGCCTAGCTCCCCATCCACCCATTCCCTCGCCACCGCTGCCACTCCACTTCTCCACCTTGAGATCCATCCCAATCCTCCACGACCGCCCACCTCGTTTTCACCGTCGCCCAACCGGATCACCGCAACCAACCTCCTCCTTCCATGTCCCTAGACGTGTCCAGGAGCTCACAAGCGCACGTGTCCATCCAACCAAATCCCCATACGCTCACAAAACCACATGGCATGGCGCCTGAGCTTCTCGTCCTGGAGTGCCATGCCTCTCCCTCGTGCTCGACCTCCGCAACCATGCGCCAGCTGCTGGAGCATCGTGTGCTTGCCTCCTCCCGCTGATCTGCCTCACCACCGGAGCCTTATCTCATGGCCGCCTTCAACCTTGGTCGTGGTGCCCCTTCTACAACCATGTGTCGCCGGCTACTAGATGACCAACACATGAGTGCTATCTCTCTCCCTTTCCTTCGTCTCTTTTGTTTCCTCTCTCTCCTTTTGCTCCGCCTCATCTCTCTGTCTCTCTTTGTTAGGGATGGAAACCAGTGCTCCCATTACCTCCTCCTTGTTCGATCCGAAGGAAAATAGCTCCTCCATGCCCCACCTCGCCCCGATGGCCACCGGCCACCCAGGAAGCAACAATAGTCCCGAGTGCTGCACCTGCGAGCATGATGCTGAAGCACCCCAGGTCCAGCGCCATGCCATGCCGTCCTCTTCTTTTTCTTTCTATCCTTCTCTGATCTCTCTCTCATCTCTTCTCTCTCTTAGGTAACTGTGCAACCCTGCCATGGATTCCCGCCTCGACCTGCATCGTCGAGATGTGCCCCCATGCCTTCACTCTTTGCTAGCCTTGTCGAAGATCGCCTCTGCCATCGCAAGCGCCGTCGGTCGCCCCGTTTGCTCTCTACCAATGCTGGTGAGTTTCCAGTTCTCCATGGCCAGAAGATCGACATTTTGCTAGTTGATCATTTAAAACGGATGTCCCTTTCCAGCACAAACACGCAACAAGCCCGACTGGTTAACACCACACACCAACATCCTGGAGGTCTGGGGTTCAACTCTCCCCTTTTGTTCCCCTCTTTAATTTCTTTTCTACACACACACTTAGGCCTAATCCTCCTAGGCCGCTATAGTGTGTTGCAATTCGGCCCAGATATGTTGTTCTTTTCTCGTTCTGCAATTTATCCAATTACTTTCTGGAAAACAATTTTACAAAATGTTATGATTTTAAATATAAACAACTAAATAACCATGCATCAGATTAAAATGTTTTAAATATGTAAAATGGGTATAATTTGATGTAGTTTCACAATATCCAACTTTCCTCCATGATAAAAATGCTTAAACTTGCTCTTTGCTTTAATTTTCATAATGCCATGTTAAAACGGTTTATTAATAACTAAATAACCGTACCTCCGATTAAAATGACCCCACATACGTAACTTGATTAGAAAACATGTAGAATAACATGGTTCACTTTTTTTTCCTGATATATAAAGATAAAATATGGTCAGTTCAGATCTGGACCAAATTCATAATTTGCATATGGGGACTTTCCTAAATTGTTATTTGTTGTTCCGGCCTCATTTAAAATGCTTAGATCTTTTAGTTTCTTAATGCCTCACCTCTTGCCATGTCAACAACATTGAAATTTGCCGAGTAAATAAACGAGAGTGAACTAAATATTCAAACATGAAGTTTTGCCAATATGCAACCCGTTGCATATTGAGCTTCATTTAATGTGTATCATTAAATTATTTTGTTTGCCATGCCATGCATATTTAAACTTGACATGCATCATACTTTTCTGCGCATCATGTCATGGATATCTTGTGGTGTTTACCATGTCATTTGCTTGTTTCTGGGTTGCCTCTTCTTGATAGAGTTACGAAAGCATTTCAGAGTGTGAGGATTCGTTCGACTACTTGGTTCATCCTTTTCACTGATTCGTTCTTATTCCAAGCGGGATCTCAAGCAAGATGATCATTTCCCTGGATACCACTACTATCATTGCTATGCTAGTTGTATTGTTTCTATCGCTATGCCATGCTACCTACCACTTGTTTGTCAAGCCTCCCAAAATGCCATGATAAGCCTTCAACCTCCACATCCTAGTAAACCGCTGTTTGACTATGTTATCGCTGCTCAACCCTTCTTATAACGTTGCTAGTTGCAGGTGCAAGTTGTTCCATGTGATAACATGTATATCTTTGGAATATCACAATATTCTTGCTATTTAACTTAATGCACCTATACACTTGGTAAAGGGTGGAACGCTCGGCCTTTTGCCTGGTGTTTTGTTCCACTCTTGCCACCTTAGTTACCGAGTACCAGTGGTAAGTTCCATATTGATATCTCCTAACATGCTTGGGGTTGTTATGGGGACCCCCTTGATTTTCGTTTTGGGATAAAACTCTTTCGGCAAGGCCCAACATTGGTACTACATTTGCCTATAACTAATAAAACTTGCATAGGGACCCGTCGGAACCCGCGGATAAGTAATCAACAAACTGGGCCAGTGCTCGTCATGAGTGTTGGTAGAAACTAGAGGCACTTGCAGGGCCATCCTAGGGAAACTCGGGTTATTTCTATCAGGCCACCGTATGTACTACTCATTTGGTAGTGCCCCAAGAAAGAGATACGCGAGGATCCTATTGGGATCTAGCCTGCCGGGCGGTCTTGTTGGGTTTGTTTTACCTTTAACAAACTTCACACCGGGATTCCGAGGATACTTTGGGCTATCTCGAGGTTGAGGTTTTCCACCCTAGCTTGTGGCTATTTTGTGATGGATCAGTTGGAGCCCCCCTATAGGGTTAAATCTTTCAAAGAGCCGTGCCCTCGGTTATGTGGAAACTTGGAAGTTGTTTAACATATGGTTATAGTAAACTTAAAGTAAACTCAATTAAAATACACCAACCGGGTGTGTAACCGTGACTGTCTCTTCTTGTGAGGTTTAAACCAAGAAGGGAACACGGTGGGATTATGATTGACTCATAAGTAGGTGTTCAGGATCACTTCTTGATCATTACTAGTTCATGTCCATTATGCGTAGATCATTCTTCTTATTCTTGTACTCGTAAGCTAGCTAGATATAAAATGCTTAGTGCTTACTACAGCCTCACCACTTAACCATGCCTCACCCATTAAGCTTTGCTAGTCTTGATACCTATGAAAATTAGATTGCCGTGTCCCTATGTGGGATCACTAGAAGAGTATGTCTAGAGGGGGGTGAATAGACTACTAGCACAAATTAAAATCTACACAAGGGCAAAGTTAAGTGTTGGCAGATTTTAGCAAGTCTAGCACACCCCACACATGGAAGTCATCAAGTATAGCAGCAGAAAGTAAACACATTGCACATAGAAGGAAGGAGTTGAGATAGGGAGATAAAACACATGAAGGACATCAAGATTTTTTCCCATGGTTCTGATAGGTGGTGCTATCGTACGTCCACGTTTATGGAGTCTTCAAACCACGGAGGGTAATTGATGCGGAGCATCCTATGGACATCACCATGGCAAGAGTCTGTTTGGCAAGTGACACATGCCACATATACTTCACATACATAAAAGTGATTCATCTCCTTTACACGTGTCCACTTGACCCCTTCGAGGATGGTATACTACTTGACACTCCCCTCGTGTTCATGCATAGGTATTGCCGGAGTTCTATGGATGATGAGGAGGAGTGACAACACCTACGTACAACTACACCATACGCGAGGGAAGCTTGGAAGAGAAGAAGGAAGAAAAGGACTTGCAACAGCCCAAGAATTAGGGGTACAACCGGTCCACCACTGGGCAACCACCGCTCCCTCGGTACAACCGGCCCACCACCGCCAACAACCGCTCCAACCACTGCCAACATTCTGTTCTAGTGCGGTTCAAGACCGGTGCTACCTTGGTTGTACCAGTTGATTTCTCATTTCCGATACAACCGGTCCTACCTCCGGTACAACCGGCCTGCCTATGTGCAGGATGGGCTTTGGCCCATGTATCCCCCTCTCCACTTACCCCTTCATGGCCAAGACTATATATACTCATCCCCCACCTCCATTCTAGGGTTAGCTATGGTTTTGCTCTTAGTAAGTTGAGCCTAGATCCTTCTACTACCTCTCCCAAGGAGTAGATGCCTCTATGAGATAAGATCCCCTAGTGGATGTCAAGGCCCCTTACGAGGGAAGATCCTCCAGGATATCAAGGCCCCATCTACCCATGGGATTTGGGATGAACTCTACCATGTATCCTATTTCCCTTTGTTGTTCATGCACCTTTGTGGATCTTGTGTGTGGTGAGTATAGTGGATGTGTGATTGGACTTGTTCTTGAGTGTTTCCTCTTGTGATTTCCCCTTCGTGTTCTTTGTGGAATCCCCCTCCAATTCGTGAAAGATCGACCCACACGGGCTTGCCTCGTATCATATTGGTATCTAGAGCCACGTTTTTCACGAATTTGGAATCCTCCCCTTCGTTTTCTAGCCTTAATTTTGTGTGTTTTTGTCCCAAGTCGAAAATGCCCACCAAAAATAGCCTTACCATTTTTTTTGTGATTTGTTGGTTCTTGTGAGATTTTGTTGTGTTTGATTCACGATTTTGTTGTTTGGCAAGTGGATCTTGGCATCCTCCACCTCCCCGCCTCGAAACCCATCCCAAAATTTTCTTTCCCATCAATTTGGTACAAATTTTTTGATTTGGTCTGGCCCTAAGTCCACCCCATGTTCACATCTGGAAAATGTTCCCGATATTAGCGGTACAACCGCCCCCAAAGCGGTACAACTGCTCCCCCCTTCCCCATCACAAATCTGGAAGCCTAGTTTCGCCCCAGGAGCGGTACAACCACCCCCCAAAGCGGTACAACCGCTAATTCCCAGGTTAACACCTCCAGGACGCTCCAGGAGCGGTACAACCACTCTTACAAGCGGTACAACCGCCCATCCTAGTTTTAGCCTCGGCCAATTCACCGTTTTGATCATAACTTCTACTCCCAAACTCCGATTTGAGTGTTCTTTGGCTCGTTTTGAAGCTATCGAAGTGACCGGGATACTCATATTGGTTTTACCATCATTTGAATCCATCATTGTTTTGCATTTTGGCATCTTTGCCTAGGCCTCCACCATAACTTCCGCATAGTTTTCCCACCATAGTCTTTCGCCACACTAACCCAATTTGGTTGGAGATTTTGAGTTGCGGTTTCCATTTCCTAAGGTGTTTTGGATAATTAGGGACGGTTCTACATCGATAACGCCTCTACTCATCATCGCCACGGCCTCAACATCGACATTGGCCACTTTGCCTTTTGGCACACCAATCGTAAGCAAGGACGGTAACCTCGACGATAGCATTGTCTATTTCCTTGCCATTGCTTTGATCGCTTCTAGCCTATTGCGTACCTTACCCACTGAGACTAGTGAGTTGAGAATTGCCGGGCCACATTACTTGTGCACCATAGTGTTACCCTTGTGCCGCGTAGCTACATCTTAGTGTGCAAACATCTTGTGCCATAAGTCTCTCCTGTGCTTATCCATCCCACTTGTCTCATATCTTGGTTCGAGCATCAAGCATAGTAGCAAAAAAATGAAGAAAAAGCTTATAAGAAAAAGAGGAGATACAAAAGAGCTTGTAAGCAATAGACATAGCATTGAGCCATTTTGCATAGTACATACACTTGGATCATACATACATCGGATAATTGGGATTGAAGACATCACGTTTACTCTTTTAGGTTGGTGCAAAGCGCGTATCTAGCCCATTTGAGCAATCGAGCTATTGTCTCTTCTAGTATTCGTGCAATAGGAGCTTTTCCCGGGTCTATCATATTTTGGTGCTCATTCCTTGGTTGCGCGGATCTCATTTATCTATCCGTGTGTGTGTTCCAAGTGCCACCATAGCTATTGATCTATTTGCTTTGCATTGCAATTTTGTGAATCTTCCTCAACATTTTCAATATCTTGACTCACATTTTGCTTGAATTTTGTGCCACTTGTCCTAACCAAGCCACTCAATAAGATTTATGTTGTAGGTGCGAGTGAACAAGTCCGGTACCAATTCCACTATTCTCTCAATTCACATTGAGTGAAACGGGATACATCATCAACTTTGGGAATGGTATCTTGGTATTGTTTATCTCATTTCCCACTCACCTTTGCTCGAGTCTTGTGATGGATAGGCAAAGCACACCATCTTCGGTCTTCGATGACTACATCGACATGAGCAACGACATCACCCAAAAGCTCGAGCGACTCGCCATCGACATACGACATTCCAAAGATCGAAAAAGAGACATGGTGGCCAACTACAAGTCTTCCTCCCCTTCATCATTGCCACGGCGTAGACGCTCAAGTCGCACATCTTCGAAGAAACAAGTGTGCGAAGACCAAGATCACCACCAAGGACAAGCTCTGATGCCAAGATCAAGGTGATCGACTACACACATGGATGACCCTTCCATCTTTGGAAGCATCCCAAGAAAGATGGCTGAGCAGGGGATTTTCCCTTCGGTCATGGAGGAGAGTGATGATGCGACATCTTCGGCCTTCATCCACGACGACGGCGATGAGTTAGTTGAGCATGGGATTTTCCCTTCGACCATGGCGACGTTTGGTGATGAGTTGAGAGACTTTTGCCACCATATTGAGAGTGAGAGTGACTTCACCACTAGCCCCATATATGATGAGTTGCCCCCATTTCCATGTGAGGAGAGCCACAACCCCCACCACTTGAGTGAGATGAATGACTCCACCATATGTGAGTATGAGCGCAACTATCTAGAGGGAGTGTGCGAGCCACCACCACATAGAGCGAGTGAGGTAGTTGATAGGGCATGTCAGGCCATTTCAATTTCTAACAACTTAACCTCTACCTCTATTGTGTCTACTCCTTTGGTGCAATGTCCAATATTTGATGATGCGCCGATCCTTGACGACCTCATCCTCCCTTTGGACATGATGATGGCCATGGTGGATGATGATGCACCCCCACATTGTTCCATCATGATGATGACCACGAGTTGGTTTCTCCCACCTCACCTACACTACATGAGTGGAATGAGGAAGGTAAAATAGGTGAAGGTGATTATATTGTCCCACTAGTGGCCTATCTTGCCATTGCTTGCTTGCATGATGTTGACCATCTTATGGACACACCACATGATATGTCTTCTTAATGCTTAGATGTTACCCCTATTTATGATGAATATGGTGATGAGCATGTTGACTTACCTAGTTGTGATGCTATACTCCATAGGATAACATGTGAAAGTTCTATTGGTCACATCATGTTTGACAATCCGCTACACTTGTCATATGCTATGCGTGAAATTTCCCATATTGCATCTTTGCAATCTCACCATAGTATACACCATAAAAGTAAATCCCATTTTCTCATATGGCATAGATGAAAAACCCATGGTTATTGGCATTTATTTTTCTTGTGATGATATCACCATGCTTCCTTTGCATCATTTGCGCAATAATTCTCATATGCGATGCCATGATGTCCATAATTTGGAAATGCATTGTCTTGGATGTTGTCCATATTCTCCATATTATGCTCCGCAATTGCACATGAGTATACCCCCATAGTTTCCTCCTACATATTAGGAGATTTTGTTCCATCCCATCCATTGCATGATCCCAATTATTGTGTGCACCATCCGCATATCATGAATAACAATGCTCTCGATAACTCACATGATGCACTACATATTTCTAGTATCCATTATGCCATATATAACAAGAAACCTTTCATGACGGATGACATGTTCTTATATCATGCATATCATTTATTTGAGCATTGGATATTTTGTGCTCATGAACACAAACACATCCACATCCTAAAGGATGATGTGTACATATACCATGCGCACACAATTTCCCTTTGCCTTTGTTGTGTGTAGATACTCATGATTACTCGTCAACCTCACAATCCCATGAGTTGACGAAAAGAGATCTTGAGAGCACCGATGCGTTGGGATTCACCGGAATGTGTCTCCAACCATTCCCCGCGCACAAGGACTACGCGCACCTCTTATACATGGATCTCACATGGCTATGGGTTCTTGCTCATTACACTTATTATGCCCATATTGCCATGTTCACTTTGCATGTTATGCCTCTTCCTATGATTTTCCCATGCTATTTTGACCTTGCGTGCATTTACCCATGATTCACCATTCTACTATTTCTATGTGTACTTTCATGGTTGGTGGAAATCCTCGTTGCTATTGCTATGTTCCCCTTACAATCCATGCTATTGCTTTTTGTGTTGGGAAAGTCATGATGTTCCATTGCTATTTACATATGATGTCTTGCCAATACGATGATGATCCTTTGGTATTGCTTTGTGTTCGTACTCGTGATGTGTGATGTGCATTATTTGTGCCTATATTTGCTCAAATGACATGATCGCCATGATTTCCGCAAGTATGTTGCATCTTCGCACTACTAGTTTGCATGCCATGATCACTATGCTTGCTTATGTTGCATCACCAATGTGCTCCTTTTATGCGGTTGATGACAAGCATTACCATGCTTTGCACATGATTCATATTGCATATTGTCACATATCTTCATGTGTTGCCTCTTTCTTGCTATATGCTTTGCCATGTATTGAATGCAACAATGCTTTTATTCTTGCTAATGAGATTGCCCCCATAGCTTTCTCACATATTATTGGAGCTTTTGACATCTTTCATGTGAAGCATGCTTGTCTTCCTTCTTTGCACCATATGCCTAGTGCCATGAATATAGCCATTGTCGCATCATATTGTTCATGCACTATTGAACCTAATGGTTATGTGCAAGAGAGGAGAACCTCATGATGGATGATGTGTTTATCTACCATGCACATACATTCTTTGTTTTGTTGTGTGTATGTGTAGGATACTTCGACGACTTGTCAACTTCCACTTCATGTGAGTTGACAATTCGAGCTCTTGAGAGCTGCCTTGCTACGCCGACAAGTTTCTACATCGCACTTGCTTGCGCATCGACACTGTGACAGACACACAATGTCACACCTTCAAGGTTTCATCCTTCTTGCACATGAATATTTTGGTTCATCCTACTTGTGTTGCTTGTACCATGACATATATTGGTCATCTTTGACCACTTACTTGCACACATGTTAGAGATATTGCTTTCACTCATTATTGCCATCGTTCCATGCCTCATGAGTTATATGCCTTGTGTGTTGCATCCAACTTGTGGATTGTTTTTTCTTATTATATGCTTGGTTGCAATAATGTCCACTTGTCACAATTGCCATGCCACATTGCTTACAACATGCTTGAATTGATTGCCTCACACATGTTGAACACTTGCTCTTTCTATCGTGTTGAGTGCCTCACTATCTTCACTACACCATGTGCACATTATGCTTGGATTGTCTTGCACTTGCCCCATGTGTCTAGACATGTCATTTTCTTTGGTGTTGTGAATGATTCCTTCGCCTACCATATACCTTTCGTTGATTGCTATGTGCATGAGTGATATGACCTTGAGGTAGATGCTTGTTCTATTGACTCACACATTAGCATCCCTACCTCCCCTAGGCATCCCTGTTTCCATGATTGCATTGCTTGTGCTCAATTTGTATGCTTAGATGCCATGACAAAATCCATTGTCATACCATATGTTATGCATGATGACAACACTTGTTCGGTGAGTAACCGATTGAATGCTTGGTTTTGCACTAACGCTAACCACATTTGTTTTTCCAAGTGTTTGTCGTGTTTGCTCCTTTTGAAGGAATTGCTAGTTGGTGTGACATTGGAGAGTGCCCATCGCGAGCTTGATGATGATGAGCGTTTGGTGATCATCTGTAACATCCCAAATTTTGGAATGTTATAATAAATATTAGAAGGAATGCTTGATTGCTTGAGTGATTGAAATGGAGTGAAAATTTGAAACTTTTTGAAAACTTTTGAATGAGAGGGAATAAAATGACTTTCCCATTTTCTTTTGAATTCAAATTCTTACTTTTCAAATCAATGAGAGAAGATGACATGACTTCTTCAACATGAAAAGATTTGGAAAGGGAATTTGAAAACCATTTGAAAATTTCTCATATGGAGTTTCACCTTCCATATTTGAATTCCCTATTTGAATTTGTAATCATTCAAACCCCTTGACAATTTTTTTGAGAGGAGTAATATGACACTCCAAACCAGGGGTATTTTTGTGAAGTTCTTGAACCATAAAACCCAAGGGGTTATTTGAAAAATATGTGCAAAAATAAATAAAGCCATTTAGGCATTTTCTGAAAATAATTTTTTTCAAACTATTTAATTTGGCAGACGAAAAATGTTCATTAAACGGTATTTATTTCCCTGATCATTTTGGTATATAAAACTTTATTTTTTTGGACAGGTTTTGAATGCTTTAATGATATTTTAATGCTCTGGTATTTAATAAAATGAAATCGCGTTTGTTTTTAAAGCCCACCGGCCCACCTGCCCCTGATCCCTCCCCGAAACCCCTCCACAACGGTCACCGCTGACCGCGCCCTCTCCCTCTCTCTTGCTGATGCCCCGGCCCCACCAACCGATCCCGCTAACACCACGGTCATCTCCTTCTTCCCCGCGCACAGGACCTCGCCGGAGATCCCTCCCGCGACGGATTCGCCTCCACCTGCCTTCTCTCGACCACCCACGACCCTATAAATACCCCGACCTCCCTCCGCGCTCCATTTCACCCCGAAGCCCCCTCCGCCCTTGCCAGAACCACCCCGCACGAGCTCGCCGGAGTTATGCATCCCACCGAAACTCCCAGAGCACCTGCTCGTCGCCTCCATCGCCCCCTCGCCTCTCCGACGCCACCAACAGACGCCGGAGGCCCGCCGCCGTCGACAGGACCTCTCAGACACCGTCCCCGACCACCGGAGCCACCTCCATGAGCACCGCCGAGTCCTTGCCTCGCCGGAAAAACTCCATCGCCAGCGACCTCCCCTCTGTAAGCCCCGCTCCCCCTCCGTAGTCATCTGATCCCAATCCAACGTGCGAGATTAGATCAATTAAAACCCCGAACCGGTACGCGTTAAGTCTCGGCCAACCGCTTGCTAGCTCCCGCACGCACGCCCTCGCGGCCAATCACAGCATGCCATGTAGCCCCTCTCTGATAAGATCCATTTTTCTTTTTCTGATTGTGTTTTAGAAAACAGAATGATTTTCCAATTTTGTTTTTGTTATATCTTTTAAAATATTTAGAGTTTTTGATTGATTCTTTTTGCATTGTGTCACAAATGTTATGTAGTGTCTGTAGATATCGAGTTTGACCAAATTTGAGTAAATTAAAATTGAATTCAAACAGATTTGATTTAAATCTTGTTTTCTGAATAACTTGAGTTTAAATTTTTTGCTATGCTATTAGTAGACGGGGTTGGTTGTGTGATACATGAGAGTTGTGAGGTAATAATTTCAGGACCTGCAAGATGATCAAGACTTCAAGACTCCGAGTTTTTCAACATACCTTTGGGTGGATGATGGTTGAACGGCGCCCTGGAGAAACCAGTGGTTAGCCTAGGTGTTGCTGGGGAAGTGCCAGTATTCACGCGAAAAGGTCCACCTAGGCACAAAGAGATGGATGGATGCTTCAAGACCCAAGGCTTACCTGCACAACCACAAGCCATTATGGGCTCTGGCTTGGTTGGATATCGTGGTGACCCTGGACAGGCGGTGCTACGAGATGTAGAAGAACGGTAGGAAAGGATGGGCACCGACAGAGTCTCAGGGAAACCCTTTAGAAGACCATGTTTTGGTCATCCGTTTCTCAAACACCCTGAAGTGCGAGAAATCAAACGGAGGCGATCAAATCTTGTGGGGAATGTGTGCAAAACTCTGTAGAGTACCCAAACCTAATCGATTAGCCGTGTCCACGGTCATGGACAGTTTGAGCCAAAGGAACTGAAACTATCTGGAACTCTCAACACAATTAATTACATTGATGTGGGTATTAATGTCAACTTAGGTATGAGAATTGGTTGGTGGAACCATCTCATTAATCAACCAACATTGTAGTAATTATGTTTTTGCCCTCTCTTGTTGTAGGAAAAATTTGGCTTTATGCAAAACCCACTACCCCACTTGCCATATATGCATGTAGAATAGATGATTACTTTACACCCCCTCTTTTGTGACTTGCCGGCATATTCAGAATGCTAACCTACATGGCTGCAACGTCTTATGTTGCAGATAAGCTCTATGACGGGTAAGAGTACGATTCAGGGTTACGGTCTACACTCAACCTGCCATTGGTGTTATTGGGACTCCACTCCCGTTGACTGTTTCCGCTGAGATTTTAAGGTATATATCAATTTGACGTTAACTACATGTGATTGCACTTTGATATATACATTGATGTACTGTGTGTGCCAGCATACTGATCCAGGGATGGCACAGAACACACAGAGGCTCGACTCGTATTGAGTCGGGTCGCTACATCATCCACTTCTACATGGCGACACCATCTCCTTCCCATGGTGATTTGGATTTTGAGCCGTGGATGGATCTTTCCCAATGGGGAGGGGATGATGCGGAGCATCCTATGGACATCACCATGGCAAGAGTCCGTTTGGCAAGTGACACGTGCCACATCTACTTCACATACATAAAGGTGAATCATCTCCTTTACACGTGTCCACTTGACCCCTTCGAGGATGGTATACTGCTTGACATTCCCCTCGTGTGCATGCATAGGTATTGCCGGAGTTCCATGGATGATGATGAGGAGTGCCAGCACCAACGTACAACTACACCATCCACGAGGGAAGCTTGGAAGAGAAGAAGGAAGAAGAGGACTTGCAATAACCTAGGAATTAGGGGTACAACCGGTCCACCACCGGGCAACCACCGCTCCCCGGTAAAACCGGTCCACCACCGCCACAACCGCTCTAACCACGGCCAACATTCTTTTCTGGTGCGGTTCAAGACTGGTGCTACCCCGGTTTTACCGGTTGATGTCTCATTACCGGTACAACCGGTCCTACGCGCGGTACAACCGGCCTGCCTATGCGTAGGATGGGCTTTGGCCCATGTATTCCCCTCTCCACTTACCCCTTCGTGGCCAAGACTATATATACTCTCCCCCACCTCCATTCTAGGGTTAGCTATGGTTTTGATCTTAGTAAGTTGAGCCTAGCTCCTTCCACTACCTCTCCCATGGAGTAGATGCCTCTATGAGAGAAGATCCCCTAGTGGATGTCAAGGCCCCTCACGAGGGAAGATCGTCTAGGATATCAAGGCCCCATCTCCCCATGGGATTTGGGTTGAACTCTATCATGTATCCTATTTCCCTTTGTTGTTCATGCACCTTTGTGGATCTTGTGTGTGGTGAGTCTAGTGGATGTGTGATTGGATTTGTTCTTGAGTGTATCCTCTTATGATTTTTGCTTCATGTTCTTCGTGTTCTTTTTGGAATCCCCCTCCAATTCGTGAAAGATCGACCCACACGGGCTTGCCTAATGGTCGCGAGAGTCCACGAAGGGCTCTACCCACGGAGGGTTCCATGAATAAGCAACCTTGACTATACCATGATGGCCTACATCCACAGAGGACTAGCCTGACTCGGGGTAGATCTTCACGAAGTAGGCGATCTCCTTGCTCTTACAAACTTCTTGGTTCACTCCACAACACGAAGTAGGAGGCTCCCAAGCGACACCTAACCAATCTAGGAGGCACCACCCTCTAAAAGGTAATAGGCTTGATAATGTCGATGAACTGCTTGCTCTTGTGCTTCAAGATGATAGACTCCTCAACACTCAATCACTCTCTCACAGATCTGACTTTGGTGGAATAAATTGATTGGGTAGAAAGCAACTTGGGGAGGCTAGAGATCAAGATTGATATGGTTGGAATGGAATGGCATGATATCAACACATGAGTAGGTGACTCTCTCTCAGAAAATCTGATGGGATAAGTGGTTATCTGTTCTGAGTGCTTATCTTGCGAGTGAGTGGTGGTGGAGGGGTATATATAGGCATCTCCAAAAATCCAACCGTTACACCTTAAGTGACCAACTCGGTGACACCGATGTGTGAATCTCGATGGTACCGAGTTGCTCCAAAGGTGAAATTGAACCTCGATGGGAGTGATATATAAATCTTGGCGGTACCGATCAGGTGTCCAACGGTTAGAATCCAAATCTTGGTGAAACCGATCCAAAAACTTAGAAATTTCGATTTTATGAATAGAGGCAACAAAGAGTTGGCAGCTTGAACTCGATGGCACCGATGTGAGATCCGTTGCACTGATGTGCTAGGGTTTGGCATGGGTCTATCTGAGTTTGGGAATCGGTGGGACCGAGTGGAAATTGTTGGTTTCACCGATTTGAGTGGTAGGGCTCTAGATAGAGTAGTTGCAAGAGTTTGTTGGTGTTTTTGGTGACTATCACTTGTGCACGTTTGAGCATCTTGTTCACCAAAAGTACCTTAGCCCCTTTTAATAGTATTGGCTTTTCCTATGGACTCAAAGTGATTTCTCACAAAGTAAAATGTAGAGTCCTCTTTGCTTGAAGCTTTTGCCAATTCTATTCCTTCTCCTTCTTCTTATTGGGGATACGCTCCACACTCCCTTTGCCAACCCATCTCTCTCTATGGACTTTCACCTGAGATTCACTAGATAAAAGTATTAGTCCAAGAGACAATGTATGTTGTTATGAATTATCAAAACCACCAATGGAGCATATTGTGCTTTCACCCTATGGCTCACAGATTACTACAACAACAGTTGTAGTAACAAGTAATGTGATGCTTTGATGTGAGCACGATGATTCTTTGATTTGGAGTTCTTCTTCTTCATCGATCATAGGATGGGTTCGAGTCCGAAAGCCTAGTATAGCAAAATGGATGTCAATTTTATTGTATGATTTCATCCGTAGTCGGACCCTGCTTTTATGTACGATGATTGCAATGGATGTTTGTATTTGAGATGATCATGATTTAGTTTATGGCGAGTGTAAGACAATTCCATATATTTATCTCCTCTTTACAAGTACTTGTAATGGTATCCATTCTTGCGAAACGATGAGATGCACTTCTATTCCTATCAAGGTCTTTGAGCCCGGATGAGGATAGTGCCCCATCTTGGGCGTTTCAAGTTGGTATCAGAGTCGTACCGACCTAGGAGCCCCCTTGATTGATCGAACTTGGCCAATGTTGAGTCTAGTAAAAAACTATTTTGAGTCTAATTATAAAAAAGAGTAGGATTCTTTTTTACTTCTCTTCCCAGCTCTAGAGAGGAATTGCAACATAGGAATTTTAATTCTACCCCACTTCTCACTCAATTTGTTTGGGATCACGCGGGTATTTTGGAACCTCTACGATGTCGTTGTGATCGGGATTTTGTTCCTGGTGCCTCTTGTCAATTTGGGGTAGAAGTGTCCTGGGGATTTGAGCTCCAGGGGATTCTTGTCACACTTAGTATCATTCAGCTTTATTAGTATCTGAGGACAAAGACGTTCAAAATAGCTTCAATACCATTTGTGGCGAGAGGAGTCTGGCGTCACCCAGTACTATGGAGAGCATCGAGATGTATTGCCATAATTAGTATCTTTGTGATTACGGGGGTCTGAGATAGATGAGTTTCTGAGGTTTCTCTGGTTATGTGTTGACGAATGCGATACACTAGAGGTGTAGTATTATTGCTAGGAGTTGAGTGATTTATTCAGTAATTGCTCCATGTATCCGTTGGACCTGATTGCATAACTAGAAAAGTTTCGCGAGTTCTCAGGTGGAAATTCTAGTAGTTACCTAGGATTATCCTTCCAACAAATGCATAATGGGTTATATATTTGTTTCTGGCTTAATTTGCAAGCCTCATCCTTTGTTTCGTTGGAGTATGGTAATTTGAGTTGCTTCGATGTCAAATGTTGATTTCATATCTTTTCTAGGTGGTGTACTCATATTTCTATGCGAGTGCTAATACTCTTGCTCAATCAAATCGTCATGTCAAATTATTTTCCATCCGTAGTGCTTCTCTTCAAGTTAATGTAATCATTTCAATGTTGCAAGGTCAATCATCATATTTCTTTCTGGATTTTGTTTCATTCGTCCCAAGTTATCTTCATTTTCCCCCAACCTCCCGCCCTTTTTCTTCAACGATTAAATTATCACCCAAGTGTCTTCCTTTTCATTGAAGCTTTCACAATCTTTTCTTCTGTATTGTATATGGTTATTCACTATGAAGATGATTAAGTGCTAAGTTCACCATTCTTTTTTCTTGTTCTCTTCCCCGGTGGATTCGATTCAACCTCTCGGTGTTCATCATATCCTTTTTATTAGGTAAATGCATTCCCATGTTGGAAAATTTTCCCAAGCCTCTCTCTATTCTATCCGGAGTGGCAAGATGTTTCAGAAGATTCGTGTTTACATTCAAATTATTTTGAGGGCCTCACCTCATTAAGTTTCTAATTTGCACCGGTGCAATCTCTCCTTCTAAGCAATTGTTTCAATGATGATTCCTTTGAGTGGGCCCATAACCCACAGATTGTTCCCACGATCTTACCTGGCTCTTCATATCTTTTCCGGAGATGTCAAGTTCTTTTCAAATGTGACATAAGAATGATTTCATCAGTCATATTATGTGTCCGAGATTGGTTTCAGATTATTCTCATTTGTGGCTCTACCTTTCTTTATTCATTCTTCTTAGGGATGGCAGTTTTGCCGATGGATATGGGTACCCGCGGGTACTGTTGGGGATACGCCCCACGAAATGACCCGCCTAAGGTATAACCCGGTTATTGGAAGGCGACTCATGAGTAGGGCTCTTAGTTGGGCTATGAAGGCCCTGAGGCTCAAGGCCCATGAGGCGACTCGAACTAGAAGGCCGACTCACGGGCCGGCTCAAGGATGGAAGTCCTGGGGGGTTTCTCTTGCTCAAGAAACAAGATGAATGGGAAATGAACTAGATCATGGGTTGTATTACAAACCGGACTCTATTGTAATGTCATGTCCTCAACCTTCATATATAAAGGAGAGCCCCTGAGAGAGAAAGATTAAGTAAGAAATCCTTGAGATCTAGGTTAGCGATTCCGCACCCTTGTAATCGAAATCATCATCAATAATACACAAAACATGACATAGGCTTTTAACTCCATCGAAGGGGTCGAACCTGGGTAAACCCTTGTCTCTCGTTCCCGATCAACCCCATCCAAGCAACCACCTAGTTGCGATGGCTCCAAGACTTAGTACTATTGCTAGGACATCTGCCGTGAAAAAACCATGACAGTTGGCGCCCACCATGGGGACATCGCACAGTGGTGTTGAGTTCTGGGAGGGAGATCTCCTAGGGATCGAGGCATACGCGATCGACCGGATGACCAAGAGTCATCGCGGAAAGCTCTACATCGATGATTCGGACTAGGGGCCCAAGGCCGGCTCCATCGAGTATGGGCACCGAGTCCCCTTTGGCAAGATTCATGTCTTCATCGGCAAAATCAGTGAACCATGACTCGAGCCAGACATCTGCACCAACATCGTCGAGCCAGCTCAGCGCACACAACCCGACCGGGCGCAACCCGGTCGGAATCATGTCTTCGCCGACTTTACCTAGGGGGTTGACCTTGCGGATAACTCGATCACCAGTGGAGACACCCTCGTTTACTTTGATGGCGAGTCATTGGTTGGAGACACGGGATCGATCTGCCCACTCTTTGATGGATGGCTCGGGGGCTACTCCAATGATCAGAATGCTCGAGGATCGTTCGAGCCGCCTCGACAAGCCGCCGTTTTCATGACGGGGACAACGATGTCTCAAGATTCCAAAGTGGCTGGTGCAACAACTAGGGCTAGAACTGCAGCGATAGGCATGTCCGATTCAGATAAAAGGGTAGCTCAAGCTACGACTGTCTTAATGGCTGACATGGCAACTCTCCTGGAGATGCCGGTCACCATTGAGAACCAGGCGGAGCGTAACGCCGAGTTCACCAAGCTTCATGGACAGATGGCCAAATTTCAGGAGGAGATCGATGCTGAGAATGCTCGTATGGCGGAACTACATGCACATATCCATAATGAGACTGAACGCCTGAAGGTGGAGGCCTGGCAGCTAAGTCTCCGACTAGATTCTTCAGACGTGGTTTATCAAAGGAGGCACACGAGTCGCTTACCCCTAATATTGAGCCAACACGCCTCTTCAACACGTCATGGTGTACGTTGGGGTCTGCACAATCACAACTGGGCTAACCTCGCCGGCCGGCTCAGCAGACTACGCCGGCCCACCCGCCGCTGGCTCAACAACCACCGTTACGTTTTCAAACTCTAGCGGGTCACTTCTCCAACCCCATGGATGACATGCTGGCGGCAACTCGTAACCTTGAAGCACTTTCCATTACAAGAAACACGCTAATAGAGATTGAGGCCAGGAACACTATCGAGATGTTAAAGACAATAGTTACTCATCAGGAGCAATACTCTTATAGTCAGGATCAGATGCACTCTATGCCCTATGCAAGCCTTAGCAAAAGCCGACTCATGGAGTCCTGACATTTTCTAGCAGTGGGCACAGGTAGCGAGCTCATAATTCTCCAACCTGACCGGTGTTATACGATGCACATGCAGTTGTTGACGTGGCACGAGCCATGCGACAAGCAGACACAGTAGCAGCAGCGGCGCCGACGACATGTCAAGTGCCTCCCACCCCACCACAACTAGTTTCTTCGGGGACATCTCTTAGTAGAAGGAGGATCGAGATACCATGTCTTGCGTTGGCTCTACAGAATGAGTGTATGCCTAAGGATTTCAAAGGTCCTCGCATAGTTCCTAATTATATGAATGATCTTGAGCTGGCTGCATGTATAAAATTCTATGAGATAGCTAGGGACATGCTCGACGTGAGCGACATGGTCTGTGCTAAGTACTTAACCATGATGCTGGAGGGTCCGACTCGCACCTGGTTGAAAAATCTAACCCCAATTCCATCAATACTTGGGTAGAGTTGAAGGAACGCTTCATCAAGAATTTTCAATGAAATTACAAGTGCTGAATGACTATTGTTGATTTGCAGCATTGCATCCAGCGTACAGATGAATCTGCCCATCACCAGACTCGTCGGGTCGCGGAGATTATTCATTCTTCCGATAGCATCACAACTGACTAGGACTTCCTAATATTGGAGAATAATTGCCACTTCAAACCCCTTGGACTTCTTCAGACTTTGTCACCAACACCAATACTAGTTTCAAGAATCAGCAGCGTAACAACTCCGACAGAGCTTACAATGGGAACAAACCCCGTAACTATGAGGAAGCACTTAAGGCACCTTGTCCCAAGCATAATTTCCCTCATAAGCCGGGCACCCATTATTGGGAGAATTTTTAAATCATGCAAGAGTTTTGTAATCAAGCATAGCAAAACCACCATGGAGGTTGTTGTGGTGGACACCAGGGTCATCCAAGTGGTGGAAATCCAAGTCATCCGGGCGGCTCATCCAACGGCTTCCACGGGTCAGGCGACTTGGGGGCTGGATTCCAGAATTCTGGCACAATGGTGGTGGAAACCAACATTCTCGGCAAGGAAACTATCAATAGGGAAATCAAGCCGGTTTCAGAGAAACCCCAAGCAGTTGAAGAACATGCAGTATCATGTTTTCACAACCAGTACTTGCAGGCATGACCACAAGGTCCAGTAGAGAGTTATCAATATGGTTGAGCCGGCCGTCCCCATATACTTAAATTGGTTAGAACAACCCATCACCTGGAGTAGAGATGATCACCCTTCCCGGTTTGACAACCTAGGTGGCCTCGTCTTAGTGGTGGCTCCTCAAGCTTGGGGATATAAGGTGACAAAGTTACTTATGGATGTGGGAAGCAGCATCAATATATATTACTACGACACATTCAAACGGATGAATCTGTCAGAGCAGCAGCTAAAACCTTCTTACATAGTCTTTCACGTGATAGTTCAGGGAAAATTAGCATATCCAAACGGTCGGGTCAATCATGATGTTGCTTTTGGTACATAATTCAATTATAGATGTGAATCTCTATCATTCGAGGTGGTCAAAATCAAAAGCCATCACACACTCTTCGGGCGACCGGCTTATGCCCGCTTCATGGCATGACCTTGTTATGTCTACCTCAAGCTCAAAATACCTAGCCATAAAGGGACCATCGCAGTGGATAGAAACCAAAAGATCTCTCAAGAATGCATTGAAGGAGAAGCTGCTTATGCCAAGTCGGCTTGCGCAACAGAAGAGCTGAAGTTTTACATAGCCAACGTTGATCCGACAGATATGACCCCCTTGAAGAAGCCAACTACGGAGTCTGACCGCCTACGAAAATTCAAGACGATCAAGGATACCTAGTTGGTTAACTTTACTCCTGGTGATTCCTCTCGATAGTTTACTATCTGGACATGCCTAGACCCCAAATAGGAAAGCGTGCTCATCGAGCTCATCCATGTGAATCGGGACATCTTTGCATGTAAACCTTCTGAGATGCTTGGTGTCCCACAGGAATTCGCTGAGCACCACCTTAATGTGGATCCTAAGATGAAGCCTGTTCGATAGTACCTTCACCATTTTAATGAGGAGAGACAAAAGGCTATTGGTGAGGAAGTTGCCCGACTCCTAGCTGCCGGGTTCATTATTCATGTTTTTCACCCTGAGTGGTTAGCAAATCTAGTTCTCGTTCTAAAGAAAAATGGCACCTGGTGTATATGTGTGGATTACATGAATCTTAACAAAGTCTGTCCTAAGGATCCATTTAAACTTAATCACATTGACCGGATCATTGATTCTATTATGGGTTGTGAGCATTTGTGTTTCTTGGATGCTTACTTCGGCTACCACCAGATCAAGATGGCTATTGAGGACCAGGAAAAGACGGCCTTCATCACACCTTTTGGGGCATTCTTCTATGTTTCTATGCCTTTTGGACTTAAAAGCGCGGGGCTACTTATCAGCATTGCGTATAGAATTCCCCGCGGACCCAGATAGGGGCACAATGCTCACCCTCATGTTGATGATATCGTGGTCAAGTCTCAAAAGAAGGAGACTCTATTGGTTGGACTCAAGGAAACTTTTCACAATCTTAGGGTTTACCAAATGAAGCTTAACATGAACAAGTGTGTTTTTGGTGTCCCTGCACACAAGTTACTAGGGTTTTTGGTGTCAGAATGGGACATCAATGCTAACCCAGAAAAAATTAAATGAATAACTTCTCTCGCCAAGCCGGACAATGTCCGCGAGGTCCAGCGTATGGCGGGTCGTATTGCGGCCTAGAGCCGCTTTTTGAGCCGCATGGGTGGAAAGGCAATCCCACTGTACCAGTTATTGAGGAAGACATGCAATTTTATCTGGACAAATGCTACACACGCAGCTTCTGAAGTCCTTAAGAAGGAGTTGGTTGAGCCGCATGTTTTAGCAGCTCCACTTGAAAAGAGCATATCCTCCTATACATTGCTGCCAATAATAAAGTGGTAAGTGTGGCAGTCGTTGTCGAGCAAAAGGAAGTTGGGAAAGAATATCCAATCCAAAGGCCCGTATACTATATCAATGGGGTTTTGTATGAATCAAAGCAACGATATCCATACTAGCAGAAGCTGGTACTTGGTGTTTTAATGGCCAGTCTCAATCTTAAGCCCTATTTCCAGGAACACCCAATTAGCATGGTCAGTTCAGCTCCTCTAGGGGATATTATCCAGAATCGGGAGGCTACAGGCCGGGTGCTCAATGGGCCATCGAGTTTGGCCCACATCATATGAAGTATGTGCCACGGACATCAATTAAATCTCAAGCACTGGTTGATTTCAACAATGACTGCACTGAACTACAATTGCCAGAAGAGAAACCAGATAACACGTACTGGACTATACACTTTGATGGTTCTAGACAGTTGGAAGGCTCAGGGACGGGAGCTATTCTATATTCCCCACGAGGTGACAAGTTTTGTTATGTTTTATGACTCATGTTACCTTGTACTAACAATGTAGCCGAGTATGAGGCTCTCCTCCATGGGCTCCCCATGGCTAAGGAAATGAACTTAAGATGGGTCAGATGCTTGGGTGATTCAGATTTGGTGTCTCAACAAGTATCAGGGACTTGGGATTCAAACTACCCTCTCATGGTGGGCTATCGGCGTGCAGTCATTGACATCGCTTGTCATTTTCACGGTTGCCAGGTTAATCATATTGATCGGCGGATCAATGAGGCAATAGATGCTTTGTCGCGTCTCGGCTCTCTCCTCCCAATGTGTTGCTCGATGTGCTTCATAACCCCTTAGTCAAGTTGCCATCATAGGAATATATAGCCATTCCTGACCCGGAGGCACAACTGGTGCCGGCCCTTCATGCTATCCCTGACTGGACTATCCCTTACGTGGCTTATTTGACCCGTGGCGAGCTCCCAGGTGAGAAACTTATCGCCTGACAGATTGTCAGGCGTTGCAAATGTATGACCATTGTCAATGGCGAGTTACACCGACGAAGTATTACCGGTGTGTTTCAGGGCTGTGTTTTCCCTATAGAAGGTCGCGAGATTGTTAATGAAAACCATGCCGGTGATTGTGGTCACCATGCCAGCTCAAGATCACTGGTAGCCAAGGCTTTCCGACATGGTTTTAATTGGCTTACCACACATGCTGGTCCTGAAGACATTGTGCGTAAGTGCAATGGTTGTCAAAAATTTGCTCGACAAGCTCATGTGCCGGCTCAAGAATTGAGGATGATCCCAATTACTTGGCCATTTGCAGTCCGGGGGCTTGACATGGTCGGTCCATTCAAACCATCTTTGGATAAGAAGACCCACCTTTTTGTGGCAGTTGATAAATTCACCAAGTGGGTTGAAGCGAAGCTAATCAGTAATTGTGATGCTAAGTGATGACCCACAAGTGTAGGGGATCTATCGTAGTCCTTTCGATAAGTAAGAGTGTCGAACACAACGTTGAGCAGAAGGAAATGACAAGCGGTTTCCAGTAAGGTATTCTCTTCAAGCACTGAAGTTACCGATAACATATAGTTTTGTGATAAGATAATTTGTAACGAGTAACAAGTAACAAGTGTAGCAACGGTGCATAAAGGTAGCCCACTCCTTTTTCAGAAAAGGACATGCCTGGACAAACTCTTATATAAAGTGAAGTGCTCCCGAGGACACATGGGAATTTCTGTCAAGCTAGTTTTCATCATGCTCATTTGATTCGCGTTCATTACTTTGATAATTTGATATGTGGGTAGACCGATGCTTGGGTGCTTCCCTTACCTAGAAAAACCTCCCACTTATGATTAACCTCTCTCGCAAGCATCCACAACTATGAAAGAAGAATTAAGATAAATCTAATCATAGCATGTAACATAGGGATCCAAATCAGCCCCTTACGAAGCAACACATAAACTAGGATTTAAGCTTCTGTCACTCTAGAAACCCATCATCTACTTATTACTTCCCAATGCCTTCCCTTACGCCCAAATAATGGTGAAGTGTTATGTAGTTGACGTTCACATAACACCACTAGAGGAGAGACAACATACATCTCATCAAAATATCGAACGAATACCAATTTCACATTATTACTTATAACAAGACTTATCCCATGTCCTTAGGAACAAAGGTAACTACTCACAAAGCATGTTCATGTTCATAATCAGAGGAGTATTAATTATCATAAAGGATCTTAAGATATGATCTTCCACCAATTAAACCAACTAGCATCAACTACAAGGAGTAATCAACACTACTAGCAACACACAGTTAACAATCTAGGGTTTGAGACAAAGATCGGATACAAGAGATGAACTAGGGTTTGGAGAGGAGATGGTGCTGATGAAGATGTTGATGGACATTGACCCCCTCTCGATGAGAGGATCATTGCTGATGATGATGGCTTCGATTTCCCCTCCGGGAGGGAAGTTTCCCCGGCAGAACAGCTCTGCCGGAGCTCTAGATTGGTTCTGCCCAAGTTCTGCCATGAGACGGTGGATATTCGTCCCGAAAGCTCTCTTATGATTTTTCCAGGTCAAAAACCTTCATATTGCAGAAGATGGGTGTCAGGGACCTGCCAGGTGGGTCACAAGCCACCTAGGCGCGGCTAGGGGGTGGCCGCGCCTGGCAGGCTTGTGACCTCCTGGTGGGCCCCCTCTGGTATTTGTTCCGCCCAATATTTTTTTATATTCCAAAACAATTCTCCGTAACTTTTCAGGATTTTTGGAGTTGTGTAGAATAGGTCTCTCAGATTTGGTCCTTTCCCACTCTAGAATTCCAGCTGCCGGCATTCTCCTTCTTCATGTAAACCTTGTAAAATAAGAGAGAAAAGGCATAAGTATTGTACCATAATGTGTGATAACAACCCATAATGCAATAAATATCAATATAAAAGCATGATGAAAAATGGACGTATCAACTCCCCCAAGCTTAGACCTTGCTTGTCCTCAAGCGAAAGCCGAGATCGATAAATATGTCCACAAGTTTAGAGATAGAGGTGTCGATAAAATAAAATACGGACATGAGGGCGTCATGATTACCTTGAGAACAACAACACTTATTGATATATAATTTTTTATGCTGGAGTACCAATTCATTCACAGGGTAAAAGTATGAACCAAGAACTTTATTGACAACTAACAAACTGTGCTCTCAGTCATTGAAGCAATTTGCAATTTATCATAACATGGAAAGAGTCAATATAAGAGATTGTAAAGCAAATCCACATACTCAATCATCTTTTAGTCGTTCACAATTGCTAACACTCACGCAGTACTCATGACATGAAAGCTTAAATTGGACACAGAGAAAGATAGGGGCTTATTGTTTTGCCTCGCAACTACTCACCTCAAGGGTGATGTCAACAATAATAACTCAGGATCACCCACATTCGAGTGGATATATGTGTTTAGATCATTCGCCAACACATAATGCTTGCCAAGTGAAAAAGGAAAAATATAGGAAGTGGTGAAGATCACCATGACTCTTGCATAAGGGTAAATACTTATAAAGTAAACGTATTAGATAGGCCCTTCACAGAGGGAAGCAGAGGTTGTCATGCGCTTTTTGTTTTTGGATGTGCAAACCTTTATGCACAGGAATGCCACATTGTATTGCCCTTTGTGATAGCAACCTTTATTATGCAGCCCGTCGCTTTTATTTCTTTACTATCACAAGTTCGTACAATGCTTATTTTCCTTTAAAGTAAAATATCATACATATTTAGGAGCAATCCTTATTGCTTTTTGCACCGATGACAACTTAATTGAAGGATCTTACTCAATCCATAGGTAGGTATGGTGGACTCTCATGGCAGAACTGGGTTGAGGGTATGTGGATGCACAAGTAGTATCTCTACTTGGTGCAAAGGTTTTGGCTAATATGTGGTGGAAGAGAGCACTACATGTTGGAGGGTCTATAACAATATAACTTTTGTTCGGAAATAAGCAAACATAACCCATTATGTTGTCTTCCTTGTCCAACATCAACTTCTTAGCATATAATATTTTAAAGAGTGCTCATAATCATAAAAGATGTCCAAGATAATATATTTATATGTGAATCTCTCTTTCTTAATTAGTTCCTTTTAATTGCCCCAATGACCAATCACTATGTTTGTCAACTCTCAACAAATTTCATCCAACATACTTCTTATATGTGAAGTCATCACTCCCCATAAGCTCATCATATATACTCTTTTATTTTATTATATTCTTTTTTTTCTCAAGATCATAGCAAGCAAGCAAAGCTCTCACATCAAAACTAATATTTATTATATAACTCTCGGACTCGCTTACATAAGGGGAACAAAAAGAAAGAACTCAAAGCTAGATCACACTAAAATTCTATTCTACGAGATCAAGAGAAGACCAAAAGTATCAAACTAAGAAAAACAAGAAAAGGAAAAGATGTGATGGTGATACGATACCGGGGCACCTCCCCCAAGCTTGGCACAAGCCAAGGGGAGTGCCCATACCCATGTGTTTAGATGTCCTTCTTCGGAGGTGATGGTGGTGGAATAGGATCTTTAAGCTTGTTCAATTTCCTCTTAAGCATAAAGTTTTGTTCCCTCAGATCGTCTACTTCCTACCTGAGCTTCAATATCCTTTGACATAATTCTTCCTTGCTCTCCTGCAGAAAACGAGAAGGGATAAATAGAACCTTGGGTTTTCTCCTTGTGTTTGGGAGGCTTGATTTCCTGAACTCCACGTGCATATCTCCTAGTTGAGGCAGGGGAGTCTCCTCTTCATACAAGCTTTCTTCCCCATACTTGTCTTCTTGTTACTCCTTCGAGAATAATTCATAAGGATCTAGACCCCATAAAGCTTGGGATTGGCAAGATAATGCGATATATAGCTCTCCCCATTAGACCCTTGGGACGACATCTTGCTCTAAATCTGTTGCAGAAACAAATCAAAACGAAAACATGAGGTATTGTCATGATACGAAAGTCCAAGCCTTCGGGAGATTATATAATGAATATTTACCGACCCAAAGGAGTATACCACAAGAAAACAGAGTCCAGAGGGTGCACGAGGCAGTCACAAGCCACCTAGGCGCGGCCAGGTGGGGTGGCCGCGACTGACAGGCTTGTCACCTCCTCGTGCATTTTTCGGACTACTTTAAATTTTCCTAATTTATTAAATATTCCAAAACTTAGAAAAATTGCTATTGGGAAAGTTTTGGAGTCTGTTTGCTTACCGTACCACATACCTATTCCTTTTTGGAGTCTGAAACATTCCGGTAGCTCTCCCTAATATACTCCTCTAGAGTTATGGTATTGATAATTTTGGTTTCAACATTTATGGGAGTAATTGAGATATAATGTTTGATTCTTTGCCTGTTTACCACCTTCGTATTTGTGCATTTAGCATTGTTGATCTTGATGGCACCGGAACGATATATTTCCTCGACAATGTAGGGCCCTTCCCATTTTGTAACACCCCGTTATGCCTGGCGGGATCTAGACTAGCCCCACAGATCAACACTAGTCTTTCCTACGCACTTTGTCCTCACTCGTGCGCACCCGGGACCAACTTCCCGATCGGTCACCCATCCTAGAATCGCTCCAAACCAAGCACACTTAACTTTGGAGTTCTTTTCGAGTGGGCTTCCGGAAAAGAAGGAGTTCCTTGTTGATATGAGTAGTCTATCATTCCTATTAAGCTAGGCTCTCACATAAACCCCCACTCAAAGGAACCAACGTCCTCGTCAGCCCATCAGGAACGTTCCCTTTTGGCACACGTATGCGCGTCCAGTCCAACACATGTGCCATGCTGTGTGCCACGACGGGCCACAGACGCCATGCGCCACATGCTCGTGCACCTGGCCCGCGCATGCCCATGTAGCCACAAGGGTCGGCTTTGATACCAATTGTAACACCCCGTTACACCTGGCAGGATCTAGACTAGCCCCACAGACCAACACTAGTCTTTCCTGCGCACTTTGTCCTCACTCGCGCGCACCCGGGACCAACATCCCGGTTGGTCATCCATCCTAGAATCGCTCCAAGCCAAGCACGCTTAACTTTGCAGTTCTTTTCGAGTGGGCTTCAGGAAAAGAAGGAATTCCTTGTTTATATGAGTAGTCTATCATTCCTATTAAGCCAGGCTCTCACACATTTAGAGAGAAGTTTTCCTGCAAAAAATCTTAAACGAGAATTGTATAGCAAGACGTGGTCACCTACATTGAATTCACGTTTCTGTATCCTTTTATCAAGTGAGCTAATGTCAAATAACCTATTCTCACCATCAAGTTTGACATCATAATTGAGCTCTTTGATTTCCCAATAAGATTTGTGCTCTAGTTCTAGAGGTAAGTGACTACTTTACCATAAACCATTTTATACAGAGACATACCCATAGGGTTTTTGTAACCAGTTCTATAAGCCCATAATGCATCATCAAGTTTCTTAGACCAATTCTTTCTAGATCTATTAATAGTCTTTTGCAAGATCAATTTAATTTCTCTATTGCTTAATTCTACTTGACCACTAGACTGAGGATGATAAGGAGATGCAATTCTATGATTAACGTCATACTTAGCAAGCAATTTATGGAAGGCACCATGAATAAAGTGTGAACCACCATCGGTCATGAAATATCCAGCGACTCCAAATCTTGGGAAAATAACTTCTTTCAACATTTTAATAGAGGTGTTATGATCAGCACTACTAGTTGGAATAGCTTCTACCCACTTAGTAACATAATCAACATCAACTAGAATATGAGTATACCCGTTGGACATTGGAAAAGGTCCCATATAATCAAAACCCCAAACATCAAATGGTTCAATAACAAGAGAGTAATTCATAGGCATTTCCTGATGTCTACTAATATTGCCAATTCTTTGACATTCATCAAAAGACAAGACAAACTTACGGGCATCCTTGAAGAGAGTAGGCCAATAAAAACCAGATTGTAATACCTTATGTGAAGTTCTATCTCCAGCGTGATGTCCTCAGTAGGCCTTGGAATGACACTTGTGTAGGATCTGTTCCTGTTCATGCTCAGGTACACAATGTCAAACACCATCTACTCCTTCTTTATAAAGGTTTGCATCATCCCAAAAGTAATGTCTTAAATCATAGAAGAACTTTTTCTTTTGTTGGTATGTGAAACTAGGCGGTATAAATTTAGCAACAATGTAATTAGCATAATCAGCATACCATGGAGCATTACGCGAAGAATTTAGGACCACTAATTGTGCATTAGGAAAGCTATCATCAATAGGTAGTGGGTCATCAAGGACATTTTCTAACCTAGACAAGTTATCCGCTACGGGGTTATCAGCACCCTTTCTATTAACAATATGCAAATCAAATTCTTGTAGCAGAAGAACCCATCTGATAAGTCTAGGTTTAGCATCTTTCTTTTCCATAAGATATTTAATAGCAGTATGATCAGTGTGAACAGTTACTTTTTAATCGACAATAGAAGGTCTGAACTTATCACAAGCAAACACAACTGCTAAAAATTCCTTTTCGGTAGGAGCATAGTTTATTTGAGCATTGTCTAGAGTTTTACTAGCATAATGGATAACATTTAGTTTCTTATCAACTCTTTGTCCTAGAACAACACCAACAACATAATCACTAGCATCACACATAATTTCAAAGGGTAGGTTCCAGTCAGGTGGTTGAACAACAAGTGCAAAAATCAAGGCATTCTTAATAATTTCAAATGCTTCTACACAATCATCATAATGAATGGAACATATTTTTGCAAAATATTAGTGAGAGGCCTAGAAATCTTAGAGAAATCTTTAATAAACCTCCTATAGAAACCAACATGACCAAGGAAACTTATTATACCTCTGATATCTGTAGGACACAACATTTTTTCAATGGCATCAACTTTGGCTTTGTCAACTTCAATACCTCTTTCGGAGATTTTGTGTCCCAAGACAATAACTTCATTCACCATAAAGTTGCACTTCTCCTAATTCAAGACAAGATTAGTTTCTTTGCATCTCTACAAAACTCGATCAGGGTTGCTCAAACAATCATCAAAAGAAGTTTCGTAAACGGAAAAATCATCCATGAAAACCTCAACAATCCTTTCACCAAAATCAGAGAATATAGCATTCATACATATTTTAAAGGTAGAAGGTGCATTGCATAAACCAAAAGGCATACATCTATAAGCAAAGGTACCAAAAATGCAAGTAAAGGTGGTCTTCTCTTGGCCCTCTTTTGACATAGGTATTTGAGAGAAACCAGAATAACCCTCTAGAAAGCAAAAATGTGTGTGTTTGGATAGTGTTTCTAGCATTTGATCAATAAAAGGTAGAGGGTAATGATCTTTCCTAGTAGCTTTATTTAATTTCCTAAATCAGTTACCATTCTATACCCTGTAACAATTCTTTGCGGGATCAATTCATTTTTATCATTAGGAACTATGGTAATACCCCCTTTCTTAGGGACACAATGAACGGGACTAACCCATCTACTATCAGCAATAGGATAAATAACACCTGCCTCCAGAAGCTTTAATATTTCATTTCTTACCACTTCTTTCATTTTAGGATTTAACCATCGTTGGTGATCAACTACTGGTTTAGCATCGGGCTCCATATTAATTTTATGCTGACATAGAGTGGGACTAATTTCCTTAAGATCATTAAGAGTATATCTAATAGCAGCATGGTGCTTCCTCAGTGTTTTCAATAATCTCTTTTCTTCATGCTTTGAAAGGTTAGCACTAATAATAACAGGATATATCTTGTTTTCATCAAGATAAGCATATTTCAGAGTATCCAGTGATTGTTTAAGCTCAAACACGAGATCACCCTTTGGTGGAGGAGGATCCCCAAGTATTTCAACAGGCAAGGTATGTTTCAAAATAGGGCGCTGATCAAAGAAAATCTTATCTATTTCATTCCTTTCTTTCATATGCATATCGTTTTCATGGTCTAGCATATATTGTTCCAAGGGGTTGGTAGGAGGCACAACAATAAAAGCAAGACCAATAATTTCATCCTTACTAGGCAATTATTTATCATGGGGTTGTCTACGAAATTTAAAGAAATTAAACTCATGAGACGTGTTCCCAAAACTTATAGTAACAGTTTCCTTCTCACAATCTATCTTGGCATTAATAGTATTCAAGAAAGGTCTACCAAATATAATGGGTGAAAAATCATCTTGTGGGGAACCAAGGACAAGAAAATCAGTAGGATATTTTATTTTCCCACACAAGACTTCAACATCTCTTACAATCCCAACTAGTGCTATATTATCTCTATTAGCAATCTTAATTGTAACATCAGTTTCCTCTAACCCAGCTAGTAAAATATCATTCGTAATTTATTTATATAAGGTAAAGGGAATTGCACTCACACTAGAACCCACATCACATAAGACATGATAACAATGATCTCCTATTTTAACAGAAACAACAGGCATGCCAACAATAGGTATATGTTTACCTTTAGTACCAGGTCTAGCAATTCTAGCAGCTTCATCACAGAATTGAATAACATGCCCATCAATGTTATCGACCAAGAGATCTTTAACCATAGGAATACTAGGCTCAACTTTAATTTTTCAGAAGGTATAGGTGTTCTAACTAGCTGTTACGGACCACAATTAAAGCTTTAGCATGTTCCTTTATTCTAACAGGGAAATGTGGTTTCTCAATGTAAGCAGCATGAATAACAGGATCAACATTATAAGTAATAGTTTCTTCTTCAAATTTAATAGGTTCAACTACTTTCACTTCAATGGGAGGATGATATTTAAACCACTTATCCTTAGGTAGGTCAACATGAGCAGCAAAATATTCACATAAAGAAGCCACTATCTCAGAGTCAAGTCCATATTTAGTGCTAAATTCACGAAAAGCATCCGTGTCTACGAAATATTTAACACAATAAAACTTAAGGTTTATACCTGACTCCTTACCTTCGTCGAGTTCCCAATATTCAGAGTTGCATTTAATTCTTTTCAATAAATCCCATTTGAAGTCAATTTCTTTCTTCATATAGGAACCAGTACAAGAAGTATCGAGCATGGATCGATCATTACGAGAAAGCCGAGCATAAAAATTCTGAATAGTAATTTCTCTCGAGAGCTCATGATTGGGGCATGAATATAACATTGAATTAAGACTCCCTAAAACTTGAGAGATTATTTCTCTTTCACAAGGCCAAAAATTATAGATGTAATTCCGATCATGATGAACTAGATGCATATGATAGAGCTTCTAATGAAATTCCATTATCAATTGGTTGTAGCTCCATGATCCAATATCATCACATAGCCTATACCATGTCAACGACTTCTCCTTCAAAGATAAAGGAAATACCTTATTCTTGATGTGATCCTTGGGCAGACCTGCAAGCTTAAATAATCCACAAACTTCATCCACATAGATTAGATGCAAATCAGGATGCAGTGTTCCATCTCCTGCATAAGGATTAGCTAGCAGTTTCTCTATCATACACGAAGGAATTTCATAATAAATATTTTTAGTAGGTTCAATAGGTTGAGGGAAAACTCTTTGTGCTTCCGTTCGTGGTGAAGATACCCCGAACAAACCCATCAAAGGATTACTTTCCATTGTAGCAAGTGACAGTAAATTTCAGCACACTATATAAAATTTTCCTTACCAGATTCCACTTACCAAAGGCGCTTCACTCCCCAGCAACGGCACCAGAAAAGAGTCTCGATGACCCACAAGTGTAGGGGATCTATTGTAGTCCTTTCGATAAGTAAGAGTGTTGAACCCAATGAGGAGCAAAAGGAAATGACAAGCGGTTTCCAGTAAGGTATTCTCTGCAAGCACTGAAGTTATCGGTAACAGATAGTTTTGTGATAAGATAATTTGTAACGAGTAACAATTGTAGCAATGGTGTAGCAAGTTAGCCCAATACTTTTTGTAGCAAAGGACAGTCCTGGACATACTCTTATATAAAGTGAAGCGCTCCCGAGGACACATGGGAATTTCTGTCAAGCTAGTTTTCATCATGCTCATTTGATTCGCGTTCGTTACTTTGATAATTTGATATGTGGGTAGACCGGTGCTTGGATGCTTCCCTTACTTGGACAAACCTACCACTTATGATTAACCTCTCTCGCAAGCATCCGCAACTATGAAAGAAGAATTAAGATAAATCTAACCATAGCATGAAACATATGGATCCAAATCAGCCCCTTACAAAGCAACACATAAACTAGGGTTTAAGCTTCTGTCACTCTAGCAACCCATCATCTACTTATTAGTTCCCAATGCCTTCCCCTAGGCCCAAATAATGGTGAAGTGTTATGTAGTCGACATTCACATAACACCACTAGAGGAGAGACAACATACATCTCATTAAAATATCGAACGAATACCAAATTCACATGATTACTTATAACAAGACTTATCCCATGTCCTCAGGAACAAACGTAACTTCTCACAAAGCATGTTCATGTTCATAATCAGGGGAGTATTAATTATCATAAAGGATCTGAACATATGATCTTCCACCAAGTAAACCAACTAGCATCAACTACAAGGAGTAATCAACACTACTAGCAACCCACATGTACCAATCTGAGGTTTGAGACAAAGATCAGATACAAGAGATGAACTAGGGTTTGGAGAGGAGATGGTGCTGATGAAGATGTTGATGGAGATTGACCCCCTCTCGATGAGAGGATTGTTGGTGATAAAGATGGCTTCGATTTCCCCCTCTGGGAGGGAAGTTTCCCCGACAGAACAACTCCACCAGAGCTCTAGATTGGTTCTGCCCAAGTTCCGCCTCGAGACTGCGGCGCTTCATCCCAAAAGCTCTCTTATGATTTTTTCCAGGTCAAAACCCTTCATATAGCAGAAGAGGGGCGTCGGGGACCTACCAGGTGGGTCACAAGCCACCTAGGCATGTCCGGGGGGGGGGTGTGGGGTGGCCGCGCCTGGCAGGCTTGTGACCTCCTAGTGGCCCCCCTTTGGTATTTGTTTCACCAAAATTTTTATTTATTTCGAAACAATTCTCCGTAACTTTTCAGGACTTTTGGATTTGTGTAGAATAGGTCTCTCAGATATGCTCCTTTCCTAGTCTAGAATTCCAGCTGTCGGCATTCTCCCTCTTCATGTAAACCTTGTAAAATAAGAGAGAAAAGGCATAAGTATTGTACCATATGTGTGATAACAGCCCATAATGCAATAAATATCAATATAAAAGCTTGATGCAAAATGGACGTATCACTTAGACGACGGTGAACTTTTTGAAAAAGCTGATTTTCCATTTTGGATATCCACATAACATCATCACATATAATGGTACCAATTTATCCAAGGGAGTAATGGAATAGTTCTTTCAATGAGAGCATATCCGACTTGACTTAGCTTCGGTTGCACATCCACAGTCTAATGGACAAGATGTACGAGCTAATCAAGAGATACTACATGGAATCAAACCCTAGCTTATGGTTCCTCTCAAGAGGACACTTGACTGCTGGGTAGAGGATCTTCTCGTAGTACTTTGGATCATACGGACAACTCCTAACAGATCCATGGGCCACACGCTATTTTTTCTGGTTTATGGAGCATAAGCTGTTTTACCAAGTGACATCAGACATGATTCACTATGGGTTACCGCCTATGTCTAGGCTGATAATGAACAATCCTGCCAGGACTGCCTACATGCGTTGGAGTAGGAATGTGATCTCGCAGCCTCACGATCATCTATCTACCAACAAGATCTACATCACTATCATAGCCATAGAGTTCACAGTCGGACTTTCAAAAAGGTTACTTAGTGCCCCGTTTGTTTCAAGACCAAACATGCATGCATAAGATTTAGCCACCATGGGAAGGGCCTTTTGTCATCAGCAAGAACCTCAACAATGGGTCATATTACCTGAATTACATACGTGAACACAAGAAGTCACACATCTCTAAAGAGGAGACCAACATGCCTTGGAATATTGCTCATCTTTGGCCTTATTATACTTAGAGCCACTTGCTCCAACTCATTGTACATACCTATGTATAAACCTTCGTGTTCAATATAATAAAGCCGACACCTCCAAAACACAGGTCTCTCTCGTTTCATCTCAAAAAATTGTGCATGATTCTTTATTGTTTGAACATAAGTCACTTTGGGGATCCTGACTCAATGAGTTAGCCATTAATATCCCTCTTTACCAAGCTAAATGCCATTATAAACTTGGTTAGACCTGCCTATTTGCAAGATGCTACGCCGAAAAGGTGACCCGGTGTACTCTCGATAAGTCAATCCATATGGACCCTAAACTTATTCAGGTTAAAACACCGTCTTAAGCCACGTGAGAGCCGTCTGCGAGGATAAACCATGGGCTATCACGCCAGCTTCAATGAAGCAAGACTTGAGCCTCTAAAGCTAGTCTAAATGTCGAGCCACAAAAGGCAGACTTATAAATTATGCAATCTACTTTCAAAATTATATATCTTTCCTTTTCTATATCCTAATTTGTAGGTACAATTTTTTTTCTTATTTTTGTCGGGTCAGCACGAGACATCCGAGTCATTTTGCCTATGAAAATTATGGTAGTAGGTCACATGATGACTCGTTCTTTTCCTTGGTAAAAATATCAAGGACTTTGCTACATATGAGCATGATCTCATTCTGCTGACTCATGGTATACAACAGAGGGACGACTTATTATCTTCAGACATGAAGAACAACTATGCAAAGCAAAACTATTTATGCATCATACAGACTCACGGACTATGAATGATAACTACTCAAAAGTATTACATGCACGATGGCATGACAAATGACCCAAGTTTATTTCTGCTATTACAAGCCCATCTTCGAGCCACAGAACCATCAAAGTTTTTCTTGACAAGGACTAAGGACTGCTCCTGCAAGACGGCTTGTGCATCCTTTGGGTCAGTTTCTTCTGTTTGCCCTCTACACCACTGGCTTCTGGATCTGCTTGAGCTGGCTCCTCTTGATTGGTTTGGAGGTCCCTTCGAGTCCACTGGATGGTGGTCAAAGCTTTGACGGTTGAGTCCGCATGTATGATAACAGGCGAGTCAACATCAAGGGCAAAAGTTTGCTTACAGCTAGGAGGAACAAGCTTGAAAGGTTTGTATTCCGGCGGGTTAAGGTGTTTGTTCTCCTTCGACTAGCTGGGTTGATATTTGGCCAAATCTAACTCATCAGCAAGTTGAGTCGCCAATGCTCGGGGCTCCCTCACACACAGAGCATAGTCATCTTCTGAAAATTCTGAGCCGTCAATGTTATACTCTGGGAAGCCGCCTTCCATATCTACCGGTTCTATCTCCAGCACATAGGCCTTCACAGGGGAAAGTGCCATATTGGCTCTAGCTCGAGCCGCAGATTTATTAGCCTCTTTAATCCACTAAGGGACTATTGACAGGTCATTAGGCATATCCCTAATCCGGAGAGTAGGTTTCTTAAGATTCTTCACTCCCATTATGGCATAAACACATCTTGTGAACTTTTGTTCCAGGTAGGTGAGTATGGCTTTTACTTTGACTATTGGTGGCTGGATAGCATTATCATATCTTTTTCCTGCACAAGGAAGCGAGAAATTAATAAGCCGACAAAAGGCATAACCTTGATTATAAACATATGGACTTTATAAACATACCAAATATGGCCAGCGTCATATTTGTGATGTGTTGCTTGAGTGTTTTCAGCTTCTTAGTCACTGGGCCAAGGCTTTTTCCAGCATCCTCTACACGCTTCAGAAGGGCGGCTCTGTCTCCTCAAAATTGGCTTTCATTTGCTCAAGCGGTCATTTGATTGGCGTAAAGAATCCTGGAGACAAGCCGCCAATAGTTCATCATCTGTCTTGACTTTTTTTTTGTCTTGTTTAAGTTTTTTTCAAGCCACCCGTAGCAGATTCGGCCTCATCCAATAATTCCCGCAACATATAAGACATGAGAGCAAGTATACAAGCCCCAAGCCACCACAAGTAGACGACCCGTCACTTGGGGGCTACAAAACACAAACAAATGATCTATTCTTCAAGTTCCATGCAGTTGCAGGTACTCTACATGGCACTTGGGGGCTAATGCAAGCCACTTATTTTCCAAACTATAGGAAGACTTGGCTATCTCAAAGAGATGAGCCGACCCTTGGGGGCTACTAGTCCTGTTTCATAGTTTGGAGTTGACAAGTACTTATTACAAAAAGACCCGACTATATCAAAGAGATGAGCCGGCCCTTGGGGGCCACTAGTCCTGTTTTACAGTTTGGTGATGACAAGTTTTTCAATACAAAAACACCCGACTATCTCAAAGAGATGAGCCGTCCCTTGGGGGCTATGACTGATTCTCAAAATTACAAGATCCAACTCACTACTTATCACACTAAGTTGGCCCTTGGAGGCTACAAGAGTACATACGATAAGGGGAAAAAGGATAAGTTCTTTACCTCATATTTACGCTTGAGAGTGCTGACCAAATTCATCTCAGCGTCCCGGCTCTCACACAACTGGGTTAGGTATTGTTGATGTAGGCCATCAAGATCAAGAATGGCAAAATCTGGAAGCTCTAGCTTGGATTTTCCACTTTCCAACATTCGCGGCTCATTTTTGGTCAGGACCTTTGCTAATACAGTTGAAGTTTTGGGAGCCTTGAAGGCTTCTCTAACGACTGTCATATCTGTATCAACCATGGCGACTGATGGGACAGTGTTATCGACCTCCCGCACAATACTCGATGCACGAGCAGGAGTTGGCAGGTTAACATGGAGAACCGTGTCATCCATTTTAGCTTCCTCTTCTGCTTGATAAGCCAGGTCATCCATCATCACTGACTTGTCACTGATCCATCTCATTTTCATGAGCTGGCTCAACCCCTAGGTTCGGGTTATGTTGGCCAGCACAGTCAGTTTGGGGGTTCTGAGTCGACCACTAGTGGGTCTTGAGCATTGGCGCCTGCTGTGGCAGAAGATAACTGATGAACCACAAGTATAGGGGATCAATCCTAGTCCTTTCGATAAGTAAGAGTGTCGAACCCAACAAGGAGTAGAAGGAAATGATAAGCAGGTTTCAACAAGGTAATTTCTGCAAGCACTGAAATTGTAAGTAACAAGTAGTTTGATAGCAAGGTAGTTTGTAACGAGCAAGTAACGGTAACGGTAAATAAGGTGCAACAAGGTAGCCCAATACCTTTGTGGCAAAGTACGGGCCAAAACAATCTCTTATAATAAGCAAAGTATTCTTGAGGGTACACGGGAATTTCATCTAATCACTTTCATCATGTTAGTTTGATTCGTGTATGCTACTTTGATAATTTGATATGTGAGTGGACCGTTGCTTGGGTGCTGTTCTTACTTGAACAAACCTACCACTTATGATTAACCCCCTCGCAAGCATCCGCAACTACGAGAAAATTAGTAAGATAACATCTTACCATAGCATTAAACATCTAGATCCAAATCATCCCCTTACGAAGTAGCGCATAAACTAGGGTTTAATCTCCTGTCACTCTAGCAACCCATCATCTAATAACTACTCCACAATGCATTTCCTTAGGCCCAAGGATGGCAAAGTGTCATGTAGTTGACTTTCACATGACACCACTAAGGGAATCACAACATACATATCATCAAAATATCGAACACATATCAAATTCACCTGATTACTTGGAACATAACTTCTCCCGTGACCTCAAGAACAAAGGTAACTACTCACGAATAATACTCACGCTCAAGACCAGACATGTATTGAATAGCATAATGGATCTGAACATATAATCCTCCACCAAATAAACCGTATAGCAATCAACTACATAAGGTAATCAACACTACTAGTCACTCACATGTACTAATCTGAGGTTCCGGTACAAAGATTGAACACAAGAGATGAACTAGGGTTTGAGAGGAGATGGTGTTGTTGAAGATATTGATGAATAGTGGCCTCCAAAAGTTGAGAGGGTTTTTGGTGATGACGGTGGCTTCGTTTTCCCCCTCCGGGAGGGAAGTTCCCTCGGCGGAATTGCTCCATCGGAGGGCAAAAGTGCTCCTGCCCAAGTTCTGCCTCAAAACAGCGGCGTTCCGTACCAAAAGTCCTCTGCTAATTTTTCTAGGTCAAACCTCAATATATACTAGAATATGGGCTTCAGAGGTGGTCCTGGGTGAGCACCACCCACCAGGGCACGTTTGGGGGGCCTGGCGCGCCCTGGTGTATGTTCCTCACCAGGTGGACCCCCTCTGGTAGTTTTTTGCTCCAATATTTTTCATATATTCCATAAAAATTCTCCATAAAGTTTCAGCTCAATTGGGGATGTGCAAAATAGATATATCTAATATGCTTTTTAGGTCCCGAATTCTAGCTGCCGGTATTCTCCCTCTTTGTGCAACCTTTCAAATTATGAGAGAAAAGGCATTAGAATTACTCCCCGACACATTATTATGCATACAACACTATAAATAACAGTAGGAAAACATGATGCAAAATGGACGTATCAACTCCCCCAATCTAAGACCTCACTTGTCCTCAAGCGAAAGCCGATATCGAAGAACATGTCCACATGATTTGAGAGAGAGGTGTCGATAAAAACAAAATACGGAGATAGTAGCATCATGCTTATTATCATAACAACGACAAACTTTAACATACAACTCTTTCATATAACTTTTATTTCATAACAACATCATATAACTTTTTATGAGCAAGTAACAATTCATCACATCATGGAAGTATAAAGAATAAACCTTATTGGAAACCAACAAACTATGTTCTCAGTCGACTTTGCAACTACAATTCATCATATTTTCAGGAAGGGTATCATGTAGGAGCCTTTTGGCAAGTCCACATACTCAACCATCATTTAGTCTTCTATGATTGCTAACACTCACAACATACCCATGGGCAAAAAGTTTTAGCCGGATACATAGAAAGATATGGGCTTATAGTTTCACCTCCCAACGTATTCACCTCAAGGGTGATGTTAATAATAATAACTCATGCTCACTCATATCCAACTGGATACATGTGCCTAGATCTTTCCTCACCACATGATGCTTGCAAAAGGAGAAAAATAAAAAGGAATAGGGAAGAATACTTTGACTCTTGCATAAAAGTAAGTACTTAAATGTTAAAAGATAGGCCCTTCGCAGAGGGAAGCATAGGTTGTCATGCACTTTTAATTTGTATGCCAAATCCCTGAGAGCAAAAGAATGTCACATTGTATTGCCCCTTGCAATAGCAACCTTTTATTTTCAAACTGTCGCTTTAATTACTTTTCCATCACAAGTTCGTGCAAAACTCAATTTTCTCTTACACCAATTGATCCAACACTCTTAGAAGCAATTTTTATTGCCTTGGTGCACCAATGACAACTTACTTGAAGGATCTTATTCAATCCATAGGTAGGTATGGTAGACTCTCAAATACGAGTTTGCATTTGGGTTTTTTGGATGCACAAGTAGTATCTCTACTTAGTGTGGAATTTTTGGCTAGCATAGATATTGAGCAAGCACCACAGGTTAAAGGATCTATGACAACATGATTTCTATGTGAATATGAACAAGCATAAATCATTACATTATCTTCCTTGTCCAACGCCAACAATTTTGGCATATAATATTTAATGGGGGCTCACAATCATAAAGGATGTCCAAGATAGTATATTTGCATGTGAATCTTCTCTTCCCTAATTAATTATTTCATGAATTGCATCATTGACTAATGCTACGTTTGTCCATCTCCAATAAATTTTACCACTTATAATTTTGTTTATGTGGTGTCATTACTGACGATAAGATTAGCATATGATCCTTTTCATTTATTTTCTTTTATTATGATTGCAACAAGAAAGTAAAGAGGCAAAAGCTCAAACAAAACTTTATTGTATAACTCTCACTCGATTACATAGATAGATAGATCACGAAACTAGCACTCGAAAATAGATCATACTAAACTTTATTCAACTAAATCATGAAAAAGCTAAATAAAAAGCAAAGGGAAAAAGTGACAGTCATACGATACCGGGGCACCTCCCCCAAGCTTGGATCAAGCCAAGGGGAGTGCCCATACCCGTGTACTCAAGTCTTCTTTGGTGGTGAAGGTGATGAAGGTGGTGGTGATGATGGAGCATTCTTCTTCTTCTCAATTTACGCTTGAGGATGAAGTTTTCTCCCCTTAAATCATCATTTTCTTGTTCAGGTTTCAATATCCTCTTGCATAGAGCTGAATTGCTCTCATGCAGAAAACAAGAAGGGATAAAAGGAGTATTGGGTTTATTCCCACCATTAGGAAGGCTTGACTTCTTGAACTCCACGTGCATATCTCCAAGTTGGGGTAGTGTAGCTTCATCTTCATCTGAGCCAGCGTCCGAGCCTGCGTCTTCTATTTCTTCTAGGCTATGTCTTCTTGCTCCTCTGAGGACCACAAGTATGGGTAAATTTCCCCAAAGAACTTTGGATCAGCAACATAATTGGATACATAGCTCTCTCCCTCCGAATCTTGAGACGACATATTTTTAGATCTGTCCTGAAAACAATACGAAACAAGAATAGAGGAAAATCTCGCGATGCGGTGGTCAAAACAATCGGGGGTATATATATAGAATTTTTGTTCTTGGAAATCAAGCAAACGGAAGGAAAACAAAGTCGGGAAGGTTCCCGAGGTGGGCACCACCCACCAGGGCACGACAGGGAGGGCAGGCATGCCCTGGTGTATCGTGCTCACCTCGGTTGCCTTCCTGTTTATTTTTTATTTTCCAAAATTTTGAAATATTACAAAGTCGACAAAAAATATTTTTGCGGATTTTTCTGAGTCCGTTTACTTACCGTACCATGCACCTCTTATTTTTCATGATTCTAGAGCGTTCCGGAAGGTTTCTCTTATGTGTTCCTCCGGTGTGATGGTTTGGATAACATTGCTTTCAAAATTTACAGGCATACCTGAGATATAGTGTTTAACCCTTTGTCCATTGAGCACCTTCGGGTTAGTACCTTCGGCATTATTAATCTTGATATCTCCAGAACGATAAACTTCTTCGATAACATATGATCCTTCCCATTTAGAGAGAAGTTTTCATGCAAAAAATCTAAAACGAGAGTTATACAAAAGAACATATTCTCCAACTTTGAATTCTTAGTTTTGGATTCTTTTTTCATGCCATCTTTTAACTTTTTCTTTAAATAACTTGGCATTTTCATAAGCTTGGGTTCTTAATTCATCTAATGAGATAATATAAAATAACCTCTTTTCACCAGCAAGTTTGAAGTCATAATTGAGTTCTTTAATTTCCCAAACTGCTTTATGTTCTAACTCTAGAGGCAAATGACAAGCATTCCCATATACCATTTTCTATGGAGACATACCCATAGGATTTTTGTAAGCCGTTCTATAGGCCCAAAGTGCATCATCTAGTTTCTTAGACCAATTTTTTCAGGACCTATTGACAGTTTTCTGGAATATCAATTTTATTTCTCTATTGCTAAGTTCAACTTGACCACTAGATTGAGGATCTTAGGGTGATGCAATTCTATGGTTAACATCATATTTAGCAAGCATTTTATGGAAAGCACCATGTATAAAATGTGAACCACCATTAGTCATTAGATATCTAGGGACTCCAAACATCGGGATAATAAATTCTTTAAGCATTTTAATGGAAGTGTTATGATCAACACTACTAGTTGGAATAACTTCTACCCATTTAGTGACATAATCGAAAGCAACCAAAATATGAGTGTAGCCATCAAAGGAAGGAAAAGGTCCCATATAAGCAAAACCCCAAACATCAAATGGTTCAACAACAAGTGAATAATTAATAGGCATTTCCTGACGCTTACCTATATTACCAATTCTTTGACATTCATCACATGATAAAACAAACTTCCAGGCATCCTAGAAGAGAGTAGACCAATAGAAACCAGATTGTAATACCTTATTAGCAGTTCTATCTCCCGCATGATGTTCTCCATAAGCTTCAGAATGACATTTCCATAGGATTTGTTCCTGTTGACGCTCGGGTACACAACTTCTAATAATACTATCTACTCCTTCTTTATAAAGATGTGGGTAATCTCAAAATTAGTGTCTTAAATTATAGAAGATTTTTTTCTTTTGTTGGTATGTGAAGCTAGGTGGTATATATTTAGAAACAATGTAATTAGCATAATTAACACACCAAGGAGTGTTTTGAGAGACATTTATTGCAGCTAATTGTTCATCAAGAAAACTATCATCAATTGGTTGTGGGTCATCAATAATATTTTCTAACCTAGACAATTTATCAGCTACGGGGTTCTCAGCTCCTTTCCTATTAGTGATATGTAAATCAAATTCTTGAAGCGGGAGAACCAACCTAATGAGTCTAGGTTTAGCATCTTTCTTTTCCATAAGATATTTTATATCAGCATGATCAGTGCAAACAATAACTTTGGAATCAATAATATAAGATCTAAATTTATCACAAGCAAACACAACTGCTAAAAATTCTTTTTCAGTAGTAGCATAATTTATTTGGGCACTATCTAGAGTTTTGCTAGCATAATGGATAACATTAAATTTGTTATCAACTCTTTGTCCTAACATAGCACCAACAACATAATCACTAGCATCACACATAATTTCAAAAGGAAAGTTCCAATCAGGTGGTTGAACAATAGGTGCAATGGTTAAGGCTTTCTTAAGTGTTTCAAAGGCTTCCACACAATCATCATAAAAAACAAAGGGAATATCCTTTTGTAAAAGATTAGTAAGAGGCCAAGAAATTTTTGAGAAGTCTTTAATAAACCTCCTATAGAATCCAGCGTGACCAAGGAAACTTCGAATACCTTTAATATCTTTAGGACATGGCATTTTCTCAATTGCATCAACTTTAGCTTGATCCACCTCGATACCTCGTTCAAATTTTTTATGCCCCAAGACAATACCTTCATTAACCATAAAGTGCCACTTTTCCCAATTCAAGAAGCGATTAGTTTGTTCACATCTCTGCAAAACTCGATCAAGGTTGCTTAAGCAATCATCAAAAGAAGTTCTGTAAATGGAAAAATCATCCATGAAAACCTCCACAATCTTTTCACAATAATTAGAGAATATAGCAGTCATAAATCTTTGAAAGGTAGCAGGTGCATTGCATAAACCAAAAGGCATACGACTATAAGCATAGGTTCCAAAAGGATGAGTAAAGGTGCTTTTCTCTTGATCACATTGTGACACATGTATTTGAGAGAAACCAGAATATCCATCCAGGAAACAAAAGTGTGTGTTCTTAGATAATCTTTGAAGCATTTGATGAATGAAAGGAAGAGGGTAATGATCTTTTCTAGTAGCTTTATTTAGTTTTCTAAAATCAATTACCATTCTATAACCAATAACAATTCTTTGTGGGATAAGTTCATTTTTATCATTAGGAACAACTGTAATAACTCCTTTCTTAGGTACGCAATGAACGGGACTTACCCATCTACAATCAGTTATGGGATAGATTATACCTGCTTCTAGAAGATTTAATATTTCAGTTCTTACCACTTCTTTCATCTTGGGATTCAGTCATCGTTAGTGATCAACAACGAGTTTAGCATGAGGTTCCATATTGATCTTGTGCTGACATAGAGTGGGACTAATGCCCTTAAGATCATCAAGAGTATATCCAATAGTAGCCCGCTGCTTTCTTAGAATTTTGAATAATATTTCTTCTTCATGTTCTGAAAGGTTAGCACTAATAATAACAGGATATATCTTTTTTTCATCAAGATAAGCATACTTCAAAGTGTGAGGCAATTGTTTTAATTCAAACACAGGATCACCTTTAGGTGGAGGAGGACCTCCTAGAGTTTCAATAGGCAAATTGTGTTTTAGTAGAGGTTGTTGTTCAAACAAATTTTTATCTATTTCATTTCTTTCACGCAAATGCATATCATTTTCATGGTCTAGAAAATATTGTTCTGGTGGATCGGTAGGAGGAACGACAATAGAAGCAAGACCAATTATTTCATCCTTACTAGGTAATTCTTTATCATGGGGTTGTCTACTAAACTTGGAAAATTAAACTCATGAGATACATCACCAAACTTAACATTGACGGTTTCCTTTATTACAATCTATCTTAGCATTAACATTGTTCAGGAAAGGTCTACCAAAGACAATGGGGGCAAAAGTTATCTTGTGGGGAACCAAGAACTAGAAAATCAGTAGGATATTTTATTTTCCCACACAAGACTTCAACATCTCTAAAAATCCCAAGTGGTGTGATGGTGACTCTATTAGCAAGTTTAATAGTAACATCAATATCTTCTATTTCAGCAGGTGCTATGTCATTCATAATTTCTTGGTATAAAGTAAAAGGAACAACACTCACACTAGCACCCAAATCACATAAGCCATGATAACAATGATCTCCTTTTTTAACTGAGACGATAGGCGTGTGAACTATGGGTCTATGTTTATCTTTTTCATACGGTTTAGCAATTCTAGCAGCTTCATCACAGAAGTAAATAACATGCCCATAATTTTTTCCTAACAAGAGATATTTAACCATAGCAACACTAGGTTCTACTTTAATTTGTTTAGAGGGCTTAGGTGCTCTAATATTACTCTTGTGAACCACAGTTGATACCTTAGCATGTTCCTTGATCCTAATAGGGAAAGGTGAATTTTCAATATAAGTAGCAGGCACAACTAGATCAACATTGTAAATGATTGTTTCTTCTTTAGCTGTGACCGGTTCTTTAATTTCTTTTTTAACAGGGGTATGATATTTAAACCACTTCTCCTTGGGGATATAGACATGAGCAAAAAATGGTTCACAAAAAGAGGCTACTATATGTGAGTCAAGTCCATATTTAGTGATAAACTTGTGAAAAGCATCAGTATCCATAAAAGATTTAACACAATCAAATTCAAGCTTAATACCTGACTAATTACCTTTGTCGAGTGCCCAATCATCAGAGTTGCGTTTAATTCTTTAGAAGAGATCCCACTTGAATGCAATAGTCTTCTTCATAAAAGAACCAGTACAAGAAGTATCGAGCATGGATTGAAAATTATGAGAAAGACGAGCATAAAAATTCAGAATAATATCTTCTCTCGGGATATCATGATTGGGGCATGAATATAACATTGATTTAAGCCTCCCCCAAGCTAGAGCGATGCTTTCTCCTTCAGGAGGCCAAAAATTATATATAACTTTGATCACGATGAACTAGATGCATAGGATAAAACTTTTGGTGGAACTCCAATTTCAATCGATTCCAATTCCATGATCCAATATCATCACATAGCCTATACCATGTATATGATTTTCCCTTCAAAGATAAAGGGAAAACCTTCTTCTTAACTTTGTCTCCGAATAAACCTGCAAGCTTAAATAATCCACAAATTTCATCCACATGTATTAGGTGCATATCAAGATGTTCAGTTCTGTATCCTACATAACGATTAGCTAGCAATTGTTCTAACATACTGAAAGTGCGTTATATCAACTAGAGGGGGGGGGGGTGAATAGGCGATTTTTACAAATTCATCACTTGAGGAATTTCAACTTGAGGAATTTGAAATGTGATGAATAACTAGCAGCGGATTAAGTACTCAAGTGCATGAGAAACCTAGCAACAACATAATCATCATGATGAAATGAAACATGCACAGATTACAAGGATCGTGATACAGGATAAGCAGATGAGGAACAAGGTAGCATGAAGAATTTGAGATGAGGAAATTGTGAATGTCTTCAGTCAAATTCTTCAAATAGTAACTATCAATTTCATCAACAAGTCCACGAGGAATAGAGGGGATGATGAAATAGAACCAGGTAGCTCGATGAAGACAATGGTTTGATGACCCAATTCCAACTGCTGTGACAGTCGTACATCTGGTTTGGAGCGGCCTGGTATTTAAACCAGAGGACACATAGTCCCTTTACACACTGTCCTTACCGTATTCTCCTTGAGATAAGGTCACAAAGTCCTCGCCCAACCCTCATGGTAAGTCTGCAGGGTAGACTTCCAAAACTCTCACAAACTGGTCACCCGACGACCCACAATTGACTGCTAGATGATCTAGACCAAGGTCACTCCGTGATCCCCAATTGACTGCAGGATTCACTAGACCATTACGCCTAACCGTCTAGAGGATACACAGTCCTCAAAGGTAACAAGCATCGGTTCCACACACGAACAATCTCTTTAGTGATGCTCAATCACTTTGGGTTTGGTGGTTTGGATTTTGATTTTTGCTCACTGATGGTTTTCTCTTAGAGTCCTCGGAGGATGGGTCGCTCTCAAATGACAAGTGTCAATTCTCTCTCGGAGCAGCCAACCAACTAGTGGTTGTGGCGGGTGGCTATTTATAGACAGGGTGCAACCTGACATGATAAGACATAAATGCCCCCAATGATATGACCGTTATGTGGATAAGATGATTGGGGACAGCTGGCGCTAAGCACAACAACAGTCGGAATTTTGAACTATGAAAGTCCTCAGGCTTATCATGTTCCTCAATTGTAGGCAATTCGCACTAGCGAAATCCTAACTCCTTAGTCAGATCAATTTCATCAGAGACCAGAAGAACTTCGTCTCTGTTACTGAAGAACTTGACTGAACTGCAAGAGATTCCCAAAGGCTTCACTCGAAGGATTAGATAGGTTGAGGCTTTTGAGCAACAGTTGGAAATTTTCCTTAGTATTACCTCGGCCCCCTTTAACAGTACGGTGTTTCCTATGACTCAAAGAAAGTAAATGAAACTACGAAAACAAAAGTCTTCATGCTTCATAGTCCTCATTCATATCTTCAAGGTCACACCAACTTCTTCATTTTCAAAGTCTTCAGGGAATACCAAAGTCTTCAGCAAAGTCTTCACCAAAGTCTTCAGTTGAAGACATACATTTGTAGGGGTCGGTAATCTCCGAATATATCAAACTCCTCATCGACTTATAGAGCCTCTGTACACTCACAAACACATTAGTTCCTTAATCTATGAGTATTCAATACACCAAAATCACTAAGGGGCACTAGATGCACTTACAATCTCCCCCTTTTTGGTGATTGATGACAAATAGGTTAAGTTTTCAATGGGGATAATACTATGAAGTGTAAATAATGAGTTTGAGGAATTTGATTGCAAGATATAGAAGAACTCCCCCTGAAGATGTGCATATTTGAGGAATTTGCTTTCAACTGCAAATGCACATGGCAGGTTAAAAACATGCAGAACTCCCCCTATATCTTGTAATTCATACACGCATTTGAACATATGATATGAAGAATTTGAAATGCATGATGAAAATGGTGTCTGACAAAATTCAACATGCATGCATTAACGTGCTTGAGGAAATAAGCATGCAGAAAGCAATTCAAAAGAGTCAGACCACTATCGGACTTAAGTTACAACTCAACCAACAAAAGCTTCAAAAGATCGAGAGTTGTAACTTAAACAAAAAAATAGCCCATATATAGAGACCCGCTTGAAGACTAACTCAATTTTTCTCCCCCTTTGTCATCGAAGACCAAAAGGGATGAAAAAAGTGAGGACTAATGCCCCTTGAAGAATTTCATCTTGTTGGTGAGGAAGGAGCACCATTGTTGTCGGGGTCGTTTGTCGATGTAGGGCCTGCTGCAGTGTCGTCAACGTCCTCAGCTTCATCCGTCTCACGCCACGAAGAATATGAACTTGTAACTAGCTGAGGAACTTGAACCTTCTTGAATTTCTTCTGAGGAGGATGAGACTAGTCAAAGTTTTGCTGAAATTCCATGTCTTTGAGTTCCTTAGGAGTCTTGAGATGTGCGAGGATGGCCCATGCGCGATCGAAGATTTCATGCACATAGTAGTGATTTTTCCTCACTGAGTTTTGCGTCACATTCATGATCTTAACAATTGAAGCAAGCTGACGCTTCACCCACTTGTGATTGCGATCAACCTTCTGATGAAGACTTATGAGAAGCTCACGATCAGTCATCACACAAGAGGTAGACTCTTGAGGCTTTTGCACCGAGGCTTTTGTAGCAGAGTCCTAGGTAGCAGTGTCATCATTGGTGGAGTAAGATGTAGCTCTACGAAACTTACCATCCAATGGACGAGTACCTTCATCAATGACAACTTTGCCTTTTCCTTCAGCTGAGGCAATTGTGCTCTTGAGGACTTCAATCGGGGGCAAAAAGCCAAAGTGATTCTGGACGTCCGCCTTGAAGCGAACTGAAGACCTTGATCTGACGAATTTCATGATCCAAGGAGCATAAGGCTTCAGTTCAAATGGGGCTAATGCTGCATTTGCCAATGTCCTCATGAAGAAATCGTGATAGTTGATGGGAATTCCATGAATGATGTTGACTAGCATGTTCTTCATGATGCCCTCAACTTCTTCTTCTTCAGAGTTGTGACCCTTCTGAGGACAAAGGGTGTTGGTGAGGATGCGATAAACTGTCCTGGGTACATAGAGCAAATCCTTCACAAGGAAGGTTGTCCTTTGAGGTTTTCCAGGAGCCAGTGGTTTCATTAGCACTTGCATCATATGGTCCGGCAGAGCAGGTTCACCAAGTAGGCAACGGGCTTCTTCTGAGGGAATTGGAACTGGGACTGACCAAAGCAATTCAGAGGCTGGTGCAGCATAATGGGTTGATCCAGTCATCCAATCCAAGACCCATGAGTTGATGTCAGAAGCATCACCTGTGATGTGCAGAGTGGCATAGAATTGAAGAATGAGCTCTTCATTCCAATCGCAGATATCCGCACAAAACAAAAGAATTCCTGCATCGTGAAGAACTGAGAGCACCAGCGTGAAGGATGGGATTGTTTCCATATCCGCATGAGGAATTTGATGGTGCTCGAAGACTTTCTTCTTGTCAAACAATACTGATGCATAATAATTCATCTGTGTTGGAGTCCAGAACCTGGTGCGACCGTCCCTTGCTGAGTCATATGGATTGGGTCCAGTGAAGAAAATGTGCTCATTGAAGAAATTACTTTTGATGAATTTGGGGCGCTTCGAGCCTTTGAATGACATTCTTGGATTTGGCTGAAGGTTTGGCTTGAAGCAGCCCAAAATATCCTTAGGCATAGGAGGAACTTCTTCAGACTGAGGATTTTGCGAAGCAGTTTCCTTAGTGGTAGTTGGAGCAGCAATTTCATCAGCTACTGTAGCTGGGACCTCTTCAGTAGCAATGGAAGCAAAGTCATCAGATCCTGGTTCAATTTCTTCAGTGTGGGATGGAGACTGAGGAATCTGTTGCGGAGGAGTGTTCATTGGGGAATTTGGGTGAGCAGCTTCCTAGTATTCATCATTGATGACATGTGTTGTGTTGCCAATGTCCACATCCTCATCAATTTCTTCAACGCCGTTCTCTTCAGCAGTCAACTGAGGCTAGGGCAATGATACCAGTGGAGTTGAAGCATTTGCTTCTACTTCAATTTCTTCATCAATCTGCTCTAAGTTAGCAGCAGATTGATCCCTTTCCTCATCATTTGGGATGACATAGTCAACACCAAATGGCACGATTGCATAGGCTGGCATGGACCTGATAGGCATTGCATCAAATGGTTCTGTTGAAGAACTTGGCAGTGTCTTCAATTTCTTCACTGGTGAGGAATCTAAAGTTGGTGCTTTTCGTTTTAGTGCCTTCTTCTCGACAGCCTTGGTCTTCTTCACTTCTGATGCAGAAGGAAGGACGATTGTCTTCACCCTTGATGATTTAGCTGTTTCAGCAGAGGGTGAAGGAGGTCCATTTTCTTTAGGCATGAATGATGCAGTCACCCTTGTGGTATCAATTTCCTCAAGTGCAACAAAATCTTTAGCTGGCCTATCAGTTTCTTCAGGCACAACAGTGGAGGTTGTCCTAGTATGTTCTTCAGCAGCCTAAGTTTCTTCAGCCGCGGGAGCATTTTCATCAGCAGGCTGAGCAGATTCATCAGCCTGAGGAATTTGTGGTTGCGATCGAGCTGCAACCCTGGAGTTATGGTCCTTAACAGCTGCTTGGGCTGCCTTGACGAATCTCACTTTGGTACCCTTCCATTCAACATCATATTTTTCTTGTTCCCCAGAGAGGCATCAAATTTCAGACTGAACTGTGATGAGTTGATTTGCAGTCAAATTCATCACGTTATTCCTTAGAAAATTTTCTTTTCAAGCCCTGTTCCTCTTAGCTCTCCGAGCTTGATCTCTTTTCCATTTTTCCTTAGCAATAAAGTGGGTGAGGACATGGTCCACACTAATAGGTAGGTTCAGTGAGGAAAGTGGGTTGCTTGGATCCTCATGCCATATATAAATGAAGTTGAGGATCATCTTAGGATCCAACATGAGAGGCACAGAGCTGCCTTTGGCTATTGCAGCCTTTTGCCGACTTTCTCTGATGATTTCTTCCAATTCTTCATCAACAGCCTCATCATCATCCTCAGATGCTGAGGGTACATTCACTATAGCTTTGCTAGTTTGAGGACTTGGTCTTTGACCTCGTCCAGTAGTTTTCTTCAGTTTCAACATAGTAGGACTTGTTGAAGACTTTGTTTGAGCAGAGGGACTTGCAGAGACCTTTGAAGCAATTGAGTATTCCTTTCTCCTCTGACATGATGCTAGATGCATAGGAGTTGAGGACTTTGCGGCAGCAGCAAAGGACTGAGCCGCAACTGAACCAGTGGCTGAGGCTTTTGAAGACATTGCTCGAGGAATCTGTTGTGATGATTTTGAAGTTGAAGACTATGACTTCATAGCAGATTTCTTCACAATTGATTTCTTTGGCGCACTTGCAGAGGCTCCAGCAGTAGCAGCAACAGAGTCTTTTGCTTTCTTTGCCAGCTTAGCTTGCTATTTTCCCCATTCATGAGGAGAGTCATTACCATTCTTAAGACTGGTGGGATCAGCTATTTGATTTGGAGCCAAGGGTGGCCTGTTGCAAGGGGGTTTAACTGCGAATTTCATCATATTCTTGGGAGTGACATAGTGATATTCTTTCTACTCCTTTGCCCATCTCCTCTCAATTTTCTATAAGCAGATCTTTCTCTGCTTAGTTGTTTCTTTCCCATGAATTTCTTCATCTGGCGTGCAATATTCCTCATACAAGTTATCAGGTATCTCAAAAGCGGTCTGCACATCAGGTTTCTTTCCACCTTTCTGTGGCTTCTTCCCATCAGCCATTTTCTTCGGTCGAGGATTCTAAACTCTTGAAGATTATGAAGAAGTGCACAGTTTTTCCTCAAGAAACGCTGCAAAGGAGTTAAGTTGATGAGAACCTAGTGATTCATCGGCGGACATGTTTGTACCTGTGAATAGAGTATAGGTGCGAGGAATTTGAAGAGGTTGTATGCGTTCTCAAAAGTTTTTAAATAACATCAAGTGTGAGGAATTTGACCATGGGTGTCATGAGGATTTTCACTAAGTGTTCTTTGTCTTAGGTTCCAGAGTTGTGCAAATTTTGAGGATCCACACAATTGAGGAATCTTGAAGAAAATCATAACTTAGGAAAAAACATCAAGTTTATGAACATCTAAGGTGCTTTAGAATGAGATTCTTGAAGAATAAACACCTTTGAGAAAATTGAGGAATAACTTGAAGATCAAATAAGGGCAGTAAAAATAGATTTTATTTACCTTGATGAAGAACACGATGAACTATGAGAAGAAGTCGAGGAAGCTCATCCATTCAGATCTCCCACGCCCTAGCTTGGGAGAGGGAGACAACTACAACGGCGGAGGGGTGAAGACTTACGCGACCGATGCGAGTATGATGACGGTGAGGTTGAGGCAGTGAGGATCTTCCACACCGGCGGCGATGATTTTAGCGGCGGCGCTAGGTTTGCGCTCGGAAGAGAGTAGAAGTGAGGAGTAACCGAGCACAGTGAAAGGGAAGGGGTATTTATAGCAGAGGTGTAAACCAATATGTATGAAGATTTTGGACCAGATTACCCCTGACCCTTGCTCTTCACACGACATGTATCAACCACGTATTTATTAGTGACGATAGTGGGGGATCGTGGGTTATCCAGTCGTGGGAATCGGAACAGTTTGAGCGGGAAATGCCAAAAAATTTGACAGTAAAACTTTTAAAGTTTACATTCGCAAATTCTTGAGCTGTCAAGGACACAGTGAAGAGTTTGAACGAGTTTCAAATTAGAATGCATATGAAGAATTTATGAACATACTGGGTTGAGTTTAGCATAGAGAGGGAAAGGGTCCGATCACATTCACTTAGATGAAAATCAACTTGAAGAATTAGCGATAAGTGAATGCTGTTGAGGACATTGAAAACTCAAATATATATGTATATAGTCAATGAAGAACATGATTTTCATAGTTTGAAGAATTTGAAAAGTTGATGAATTTGAAAAGTTGAGGAATTTGCAAACATGAGGAATTTGAAAATTTGAAGAATTTGCAAAATGAGGAAAAACTCAACTTTGAAGAATTTCAACTATGGTTGGTGGCGTGACCCACCGTATAAGAATGATGATTTCAGACGCCACTTACAATTGTCATAGGGTTCTGAGAATAAAATTCTTCATTAATTTCTTCACACTTAGAGGGTTATTCTTCATTGATTGAAGAAAAACGTTACTTTGTGCGTTCCACATCTAAGTCATCAATTTTGCATAAGTGTTAGGATGTGTGTCCTTTTTCAAAGAACATTCGAAGATTCTAAGATATTTTGCTCACACGACAACTTGCAAAATCTCTTTTCATCGAAGGGCTTTGTGAATATGTCGGCCAGTTGTTCTTCAGTAGGGACGTGGTCGATGGAGATGTCTCCCTTGAGTACATGATCTCGAAGAAAGTGATGATGAATCTGGATGTGCTTGGTCTTGGAATGCTGAACTGGGTTGTAAGCAATCTTGATGGCACTCTCGTTGTCGCAGTAGAGAGGCACATTCTTCAACTTGATGCCATAGTCCTTGAGGGTTTGCTTCATCCATAGCAACTGAGCACAACATGAACCAGCAGAAATGTACTCAACTTCAGCAGTAGATAGTGACACACAATTCTGCTTCTTCGAGGACCAATAGACTAAGGACCGTACAAGGAAATGACATGTGCCTGAGGTTGACTTGCGATCCACATGATCTCCAGCTTAGTCAGCATCAGAGTATCCGATGAGCTGAAGATTTGAGCCCTTGGGATACGATAATCCAAGCGTTGGTGTGTGAGCTAAGTATCAAATAATATGTTTCACAGCCTTATGGTGCGATTCCTTCGGTGTTGCTTGGAATCGGGCACACATGCAAACACTTAGCATAATGTCAGGCCTAGATGCACATAGATACAATAATGAGACAATCATGGAGCAATATGCCTTCTGATCGAAATCTTTACCATTTTCATCAGTGCAGAGGTGGCCTTTTGAAGGCATTGGAGTTTTGACACCTTTGCAATCTTGCATGTCGAATTTCCTCAGAACATCCGTGAGATATTTCTATTGAGATATGAATATGCCATTGTCTTGCTGACAAATTTGAAGACCTAAGAAGAATTTCAACTCTCCCATCATAGACATTTGATATTCTTCATTCATCATATAGGGAAATTTTCATCACTGTAATGTTTGTCAGTACAGCCAAAGATAATATCCTCTACGTATATTTGGCATATGAATAGTTCATTGTCATAGGATTTAGTGAAAAGAGTTGGGTCGAGTGAACCGGATTTGAAGCCTTTCTTCATGAGGAACTCCTTTAGAGTGTCGTACCATGCCCGAGGGGCCTGCTTGAGGCCATAGAGCACCTTGTTGAGTCTGAAGACTTTGTCAGGATGCTTAGGGTCTTCAAAACCTAGGGGTTGAGCAACATATACTTCTTCCTCAAGCTTACCATTGAGGAATGCACTTTTCACATCCATTTGATATAAGAGGATATCATGATGGTTAGCATAAGCAAGCAATATGCGAATAGCTTCAAGTCTAGCAACTGGTGCAAAAGTTTCATCAAAGTCAATTCCTTCAACCTGTGTGTAGCATTGAGCTACAAGACGAGCCTTATTTCCTACCACAAGGCCATTTTCATATTGTTTGTTGCGGTAGATCCACTTGGTACCTATGATGTTATGCTTACGAGGATCTGTCCGCTTGACAAGTTCCCACATGTTGTTGAGCTTGAATTAATGCAATTCCTCTTGCATAGCTTGAACCCACCCAGGCTCCTTGAATGCTTCATCAACTTTGGTGGGCTCTATGATAGAGACAAAAGCAAAGTGCCCACAAAAGTTAGTCAAATGTGAAGCTCTTGTGCGAGTGAGGGGACCTGGTGCATTGATGTCATCGATCATTTTATCAATCTGCACTTCATTTGCAACTCTTGGGTGAGCAGGTTGACATGGCTGAGGATTTTCTTAAGCACCATTTTCTTCAGGTGTATCAGCATGAATGTCTTCATTCATTGGAATCATTTCCTCAGTGGGTATGCCATCTTGAGTAGCCTTCAGCTTAATGGATTCCTCAGGAGACTGCTCATCTAGCATAGAAGGCAGGTGCTCTCTTTGCGAGCCGTCAGTTTCATTGAACCGCACATCTACAGTTTCAACAACCTTGTGGTGGTAGGTGTTGAAGACTCTGTAGGTGTGCGAGTCCTTTCTGTAACCAAGCATAAAACCTTCATGTGCCTTCGATGCAAACTTAGAACTATGGTGAGGATCTCTAATCCAGCATTTTGCACCGAAGACTTTGAGATAACTTACATTGGGTTTCTTGCCAGTCATAAGTTCATACAAAGTCTTCTTGAAGAATTTGTGAAGATATACCCTGTTGATGATGTGGCATGCGGTATCAATTGCCTCAGGCCAGAAGCGACGAGGAGTCTTGTGTTCATCAAGCATGGTGCGGGCCATCTCAACAAGAGTATTGTTCTTGTGCTCCACGACGCCGTTCTGCCGAGGAGTATATGGGGCAGATAACTCACGAGTAATACCAAGTTCATCAAGATATTCATCAAGATTGGTGTTCTTGAACTCAGGCCCATTATCACTCCTAATATGCTTGATCTTGACACCGAAGTTCATGGAGGCCCTTGAAGCAAATTGTCTGAAGACATCCTGCACTTCAGACTTGTACAAAATAATATGCACCCAAGTGTAACGAGAGTAATCATCAACTATGACAAAGCCATACAAACTTGAAAAATTTGTTAGTGTGGTGTAATGAGTGGGGCCAAAGAGATCCATGTGAAGAAATTCAAAGGGTCGAGTTGTAGTCATGATTGTCTTCGAGGGATGCTTGGATCTGGTCATCTTCCCAGACTCACATGCACCACAAAGGTGGTCCTTGAGGAATTTGACACCTTCAATGCCAATGACGTGCTTTTTCTTCACAAGTGTGTGCAAGTTCCTTATACCAGCATGTCCAAGTCGTCGATGCCACAACCAACCTTCTAAGGACTTTGCAAGTAGGCATGTGGCAGGCTGAGGACCTATAGAGAAATCAACAATATAGAAGTCTCCTCTCCTAAAGCCTTCGAAGACTTTGGAATTGTTAGATTCCATGATGACAACACAACGATATTTTCCAAATACGAAAACCATATCAAGATCACAAAGCGTTGAGACAGACATAAGGTTGAACACGATCGATTCGACTAACATCACCTTATCCATGGTTCGATCCTTTGAGATTGCAACCTTACCTAGACCCAATACCTTGCTTTTTTCCTTTGTCTGCATAGGTGATATGCTTCAGATGAGATGGAGCAAGTGGAAAAATTCATCAGTAGATTCTTGTCACCAGTCATGTGGTTTGTGCATCCACTATCGAGGACCCACTCTATAGCTTTTGGAGGTTCATCCTACAAATGAATAGTACAACTTATGAACTCATATGCTTCAGAGTGAAGAATATGACATCAATTTCACCATACAGAATTTCATCACACAAGATAGTAAGCAAGTAGTGTGAGGACGTGAGAAATGAGGAATTCATTTCTACATGGTTAGCTTGCGTCCTTTCAAGCATTTCCTCATGTCTCCAGCAAATTCATTAGACATTCAAGTTCATCTGGAGACGTGACCCTGCATAAGAAATTAGTTCAATTTCTTCACCACCCACATCTAGAGGGGTGGCAAAGAGTTCATCATTCTGCGAGCACCATATGAGAAGGGAGGCATTGAAGCAAGTGTGCTTCATTTCACTAGACGAGGGTTAGAGTACTCATATGAATAAGCAGAGAAATTCATCGAGGACTTATGAACATAATGATTTGAAGACTAATGCACATATTCAGAACTCTTAGATTTTCCCTGTGAAACAGATGCATTAGCACGAGAATGATATTTTTGACCATTTGAGGAATTTGGTCCAAGTGAAGACTTTGTCCCATATGAGGAATTTGATCTGGGGTTCCTGTTCTTCACGAGTGGTGTCGTGAGGATATTCACTTGAAGATTTTGTAGGTAGCTCTTGGGAACCTAGATTTTCTTCATAGGAGAACCGTTCCTGCAGTTAGTTCCAACAAATTTGGCAAATATTGCACCTCTTTGATTTTTGAAGAATTTATAGTTGGAGTCAAGTGACTCATCAGAGGAATACGAAGTTTCACAAGTAAAGCCAGATAAAGTGTATGGATCTAGTGGAGGTCCTTTTGCAGCAACCCATGAGGTTTTGGGGTACTGCTCAGGTGTCTAGTAGGATGCATCAGCGTCGAGTTTCCTCTCAAAGGCAATACCCTCTTTCCTAGGTTTCTTGTTCAGAATCTGCTTTTGGAGGACATTGCAAAGGGTTTGATGCCCTTTGATACTTTTGTACATGCCTGTCACATACAATTCCTTCAACCCTGCATTTTCATCAGTGATACTTATGGTATCCTCAAATGAGGAATTTGTGACCACTAGAATAGTTGAAGAGTTTGCAGCAATAGAAGCATTTGAACATTCAGGTGAAGAATTAGCAGTTTCACGTTCGATGCATTTCAAGCAAGGTGGAACAAATTCTTCCTGAGCGGTACTGATTTGTGGAACCAGTAAGGAACCGTTTTCCCTTTGGAGATCCTCATGTGACACCCTTAGTTTCTCAAGATCTTGATTTCTTTGAATAAATTCATAAGAAAGCTTCTCATGATCGGCTAAGAGAGCATTATGATGACTCTAAAGGTGATCATACTTTGTCTGAAGACTTTTGAGATCATCAGACAGAGTTTGAGTTGGATCCACTTCCTCATTCAATAGATCATCGCTTTTGTCTAGCATTTTTTGAAGCTTTTCAAGTGCACTTTGTTGCTTAGTGGAAATATTAGCAAGTTTGGCATAGCTAGGTTTCACATATTCATTAGATTCACAACCACTTGATTCAAAGGAGGAGTGATGCTTATGTACCTTGGAACCTTTTGCCATAAGACAAAGTGAGGAATATGAACTAAGATCTGATTCCTGGGTTTTGAGGATTTTCTTGAGTTCGATGAACATGGGGTCTTGAAGAGTGCGATTGCCTTCATTGATGTCCAAGATCCTATCCCAGATGAGCTTGGCATTTTGAAGACGACATATGCCTTTGAATATGATGCTTCATAGGCTTGAGAAGATGATGTTCCTTGCCTGAGCATCAAGTTGAGTGTACTTCCGAATTTCCTCAGCATTTGCCATCTTGCAAAGTTTAGCCAGTCCAAGTTCTATAACAGTCCATAGCTCACTCTTCATAGACATCAGATGCTTCTTCATCAGAACCTTCCACCTAGGATATTCAATGTCATCAAGATTGGGACATTCTCTGACTGACTTGACGCCTTTTGCCATGAAACATTAAGTAGGAGCATAGTCATCATTTACTCCGTCAGAGTCATTGGAGTAGTCATTTTCTTCATCGTTGAAGATGAACTTGCTGACAAAAGCAGTAGAGAGAGCAAGGCTAGTGACACCAGATTCAAGTTCCACTTCAGATTCTTCCTCTTCTTCATATTCTTGAGATTCTTCTTCTGAGTCCATTTCCTTGCCAATGAAAGCCCGAGCCTTTCTGGAAACATTCTTATTGTGCATTGAGGACTTTGAAGATGAGGAGTTTGCAAATGAGGACTTTGAAGATTTCTTCTTTTTCTCGAGTCATCAGAACTGTCGTCCTTGTACATCTTCTTCTTCTTATTTGATTCTTTTCCCAGAGAGGACAGTCAGAGATGAAGTGACCAGATTTCTTGCATTTGTGACAAGTTCTCTTCTTGTAGTCATCTGAGGAATCTGATTTCCTCAGGCCACCTTTTGATGACTTTCCAAATCCACCTTCCTTGAGAACTTCTGGAATTTCCTCAAGAGCATTGCTAGCTCCTGACTTAGTACTTTAGGATCACTAAGGCTACTATCAGAATCTTCGCCTTCAGATGAGGAAATTGCTTTTTCCATCAGAGCATGAGATCTTCCATAGCTTGGCCCGTAGAGGTCTCTCTTCTCAGCTTGTTGGAATTCATGAGTATCGAGTCTCTCAAGAATATCAGCAAGATAAAGTGAGTTGTAGTCTCCACATTCTTGAATCATCAAGGCCAGAGTATGGAATGAGGAATCAAGAGATCTTAGCAGTTTCTTCACTACTTCATGATCAGTGATATCAGTAGCACCAAGTGCTTGAAGCTCATTGGAGATATCAGTGAGGCGATTAAAAGTTTGCTAAACATTTTCATTATCGAGTCTCTTGAAGCGGTTGAAGAGATTGCAAAGAACATCAACACGAGAGTCACGTTGAGTGGAAACACCTTCGTTGACTTTGGAAAGCCTATCCCAGATAAGCTTAGAAGACTCCAAAGCACTCACTCTGCCATATTGACCTTTGCTCAGATGGACACAGATGATATTATTCGCTTGATAATCGAGTTGCTTGAATCTCTTCGTATCAGCAACAGTAACAGTCGGAGAAATGCGGTGAACACCATTTTCCACAACGTACCAAAGATTGTTGTCAATAGCCTCAAGATGCATGCGCATCTTGTTCTTCCAATAGGGGTAATCCGTCCCATCGAAGGTAGGACACCCTGTGGAAATCTTGATCATACCTACAGTCGACATAACTAGAACTCCAGGTGGTTAAACCAAAATCACACAAAACAAGGGAGTACCTTGCTCTGATACCAATTGAAAGTGCGTTATATCAACTAGAGGGGGGGGGGGTGAATAGGCGATTTTTATAAATTCATCACATGAGGAATTTCAACTTGAGGAAGTTGAAATGTGATGAATAACTAGTAGTGGATTAAGTACTCAAGTGCACGACAAACCTAGCAACAACATATTCATCATGATGAAATGAAACATGCATATATTACGAATAGCATGATAAAGGATAAGCAGGTGAGGAACAAGGTAGCATGAAGAATTTGAGATGAGGAAATTGTGAAAGTCTTTAGTCAAATTCTTCAAACAGTAACGGTCAATTTTGTGAACAAGTACACGAGGAATAGAGGGGTTGAGGAAATAGTACCAGGTAGCTCGATGAAGATAATGGTTTGATGACCCAGTTCCAACTGCTGTGACAGTCGTACGTCTGGTTTGGAGCGGCCTGGTATTTAAACCAGAGGACACACAATCCCAGGACACACTGTCCTTACCGTATTCTCCTTGAGCTAAGGTCACAAAGTCCTCGCCCAACAATCATGGTAAGTCTTCAGGGTAGACTTCCAAAACCCTCACGAACTGGTCACCCGTCGATCCACAATTGACTGCTGGATGCTCTAGACCAAGGTCACTCCATGATCCCCAATTGACTGCAGGATTCACTAGACCATGACGCCAAACCGTCTGGAGGATACACAGCCCTCAAAGGTAACAAGCGTCGGTTCCACACAGGAACAATCTCTTCAGTGATGCTCAATCACTTTGGGTTTGGTGGTTTGGATTTGGGTTTTTCCTCACTGATGGTTTTCTCTCAAAGTCCTCGGAGGATGGGTTGCTCCCAAATGACAAGTGTCAGTTCTCTCTCGGAGCAGCCAACCAACTAGTGGTTGTGGGGGGTGGCTATTTATAGCCAGGGTGCAACCTAACATGATAAGACATAAATGCCCCCAATGATATGACCTTTATGTGGATATTATGATTGGAGATAGCTGGCGCTAAGCACAACAACGGTCGGAATTTCGAACTATGAAAGTCCTCAGGCTTATCATGTTCCTCACTTGTAGGCAATTCGCACTAGCGAAATCCTAACTCCTTGGTCAGATCAATTTTAGCAGAGACCAGAAGAACTTTGTCCGTGTTACTGAAGAACTTGACTGAACTGCAAGAGATTTCCAAAGGCTTCACTCGAAGTTTGGATAGGTTGAGGCTTTTGAGCATCAGTTGGAAATTTTCTTAGTATTACCTCGGCTCCCTTTAACATTACAGTCTTTCCTATGACTGAAAGAAAGGAAATGAAACTATGGAAACAAAAGTCTTCACTCTTCATAGTCCTCCTTCTTATTTTCGAGGTCACACCAACTTCTTCATTTTCAAAGTCTTCAGGAAATACCAAAGTCTTCAGTAAAGTCTTCACCAAAGTCTTCACCGAAGTCTTCAGTTGAAGACATACATTTTTAGGGGCCGGTAATCTCTGAATATATGAAATTCCTCATTGACTTATAGAGCCTGTGTACACTCACAAATACATTAGTTCGTTAACCTATAAGTCTTCAATACACCAAAATCACTAAGGGGCACTAGATGCACTTACACATACCCGAAGGAATTTCATAACCAATATTTCAGTAGGTGTTGTTGGTTGAGGGCAATGAATTGTGGTTCCGATCGAGGTGAAGATACCCCGAACAAACCCCTCAAAGGATTGCTTTCCATAGTAAAAAGTGACAATAAATTTCAACATGTAGTATAAGTTTTTCCTTACCAATTTCCACTTACCAAGAGCAGTTCACTCCCAGGTAATGGTGTCAGAAAAGGGTCTTGATGGCCCACAAGTATAGGGTCTCAATTATAGTCCGTTCGATAAGTAAGAGTGTCGAACCAAATGAGGAGCAGAAGGAAATGATAATGGTTTTCAGCAAGGTAATTTCTGCAAGCACTGAAATTGTAAGTAGCAAGTAGTTTGATAGCAAGGTAATTTGTAATGAGTAAGAAATGGTAATGGTAAATAAGGTGCAACAAGGTATCCCAATTCCTTTTTATCAAAGGACGGGCCAAAACAATCTCTTATAATAAGCAAAGTGTTCTTGAGGGTACACAGGAATTTCATCTAGTAAATTTCATCATGTTAGTTTGATTCATGTTCGCTACTTTGATAATTTGATATGTGGGTGGACCGGTGCTTGGGTGCTGTTCTTACTTTAACAAACATCCCACTTATGATTAACCCCCTCGCAAGCATCCACAACTATGAGTAAAATATTAAGATAACATCTAACCATAGCATTAAACATGTGGATCCAAATCAGCCCCTTACGAAGTAGCACATAAGCTAGGGTTTAAGCTCCTGTCACTCTAGCTACCCATCATCTATTAACTACTCCACAATGCATTCCCTTAGTCCCAAGGATGGTGAAGTGTCATATAGTCGGTGTTCACATGACACCACTAAGGGAATCACAACATACATATCATCAAACTATCATACACATATCAAATTCACATGATTACTTGCAACATGACTTCTCCCGTGACCTTAAGAACAAAGGTAACTACTCATAAAGAACACTCATGCTCAAGATCAGAGGTGTATTGAATAGAATAATGGATCTAAACATATAATCATCCACCAAATAAACCATATAGCAATCAACTACACAAGGTATTCAACACTACTAGTCACTCACAGGTACCAATTCGAGGTTCCGCTACAAAGATTGAACACAAGAATGAACTAGGGTTTGAGAGGTTATGGTGATCTTGAAGATGTTAATGAAGAATGGCCTCCCAAAGATGAGAGGTTTGTTGGTGATGACGATGGCTTCAATTCCCCCCTCTGGGAGGGAAGTTGCCCCGATGGAATTGCTCTGTCGGAGGACAAAAGTTCTCCTGCCCAAGTTCCGCCTCGATATGACGGTGTTCCATCCCGAAAGCCCTCTCCTAATTTTTTCTAGGTCAAACCTCAATATATACCAGAAGATGGGCTCCGGAGGTGGCCCTGGGTGAGCACCACCCACTAGGACGTGCTTGGGGGGCCTGGCGTGCCCTGGTATATGTTCGCACCAGGTGGCCCCCTCCGATATATTTTTGCTCCAATATTTTTCATATATTCCATAAAAGTTCTCCATAAAGTTTCAATTCAATTGGGGATGTGCAGAATAGGTATCTCTGATATGCTTTTCAGGTCCAGAATTCCAGTTGCCGATATTCTCCCTCTTTGTGCAAACTTTGCAAATTATGAGAGAAAAGGCATTAAGATTACTCCCCAAAGCATTATCATGCATAAAAACATTATAAATAACTGTAGCATGATGCAAAATGGATGTATCAATAACCCGCGTACCTTTTTCCTCGCGAAAGCTCTGGCTCTGCAATCATGAGAACAAATATTGGGTTAAGGAAATAACAAGTGATGACAAAAGAAGTAAAACCAACTTGTAAAAAAAACTCACCCACGGTTAATGGTAAAAGCAGGAAGTTGTGTCGCCGTTGAAACTCCAGAAGAGGGCAGTGATTCCTGATAATTTGAACCATAAGGACCGAGTGGTTGTTTAAAATGTCCGGCTCGTGGGCGAGAAATAGTTGGACCATGAGGCACCTCAACGCGTTGCTTGCGGTTGACCGACTCTAGGGGTAATCCAGAAGATAACTCTCTAGAGCTACTCCGGGTCTTGCGTTTCGATGGGCCGGCATGTTGATTTTTCTCAAAATAAAGTTGGGATCTAAGTGAGCGTCTATATGCAAAAACTTAACTTTTCGGATGGCTCGTCTCGTTCTCTTTAGGAGATACGTTTCTGAGGAGTGGGTTGAAATTGAAAGTACCCCAACATTGTCGGCTTGACTAGTCTTAGTATTATCCCGGGGAGAAGGAGCATCAGCAAGTTCAGTAAAGATGCAGCCAAATGAGTCAAGCTCTACCTCACATTCTTCTTCCATGGCGGCTCTATCTGTCGGGTCATTAGCCTACTCAGATTGAGGGAGAATAGTAGTTCTAGCTCTGGCTTTCCACCACTTAGAGTATGCCTGTAGGAACAATACAAGACATAAAATGAGCATGATAAGTGAGAAGGTCATGAAAAATAAAATAAAATGAACACGTTCAAGAATACTTACTAGAGGAACAGGGTTGGTCAAGAAAAATGGAACCAAAATGGTCATGCTGCATTTCTCCTTCGAGTTGGCTTGTTGATGTCATGTTTAGACAAAATATCTTCACTAAAGCGTTGTACATCTTTCAACTCGCCAGTGTAGTTGGACATCAAGTCGCCTCTTAGACTAAGAGGTTGAATTCGCCAGCTTATCTAGCACCGGATCAACTCCATTTCGGTGAGGACGTGAGCGGTTAAGTCTCTTAGTCTCAGAAGCACATGCACCGGTTGTTTCCTCTTGTCGTCAGCTGGACAACCCGGAAATTCACTTGAGGCACTAAGCCGCTCCAATTTGTAACCCAACAAGGGATTCTGGTCCGCAGGAGCAGTGTTCTTGTAGTAAAACCAAGTCTTATTCCAACCCTTGGGATGACTCACCAGTTTTGATTTAGGAAAGGCTCTATTCTTCCTTTTCTGGATCGAAATTCTGTTGAGTTCTACACTGGGGCCATTCTTCACTTCAGTTTGATGGTTGATATAAAATAAATCTATAAAAAGAGTGACCCGTGGCTCAATCTGAACATATACTTCATAGAGGACTTGGAACTGGCAGATGTTGGTCATGGAGTTAGGTGCAATATCCTGTGGCCTAAGATGAAAAAAGTTGAGAAGATCCCTAAAGAATTTTGACCCGAGCAGTCGAAAGCCTTTGTGCACATGATCTGTGAAAACAACAAATTCCCCTTGATTTGGTTCAGGGCAAGACTCTTCTTCATCTTCTCGCGAGCTAATTTCAGACTGATCTGACAAAAGACCCTGACCTACGAGGTTCTCTAGCGTAAGCACTGACTCTTGTGATATGAGCCAGCCACAAGATTTTCTTGTATTAGGGGCCATCACGATGTTCACAGATCAACTACAAAGATGAAAATGAAAAGAACGAGCAAACATATGATTGAGCCATTTATAGGAGCATAACTCGTGAGAATCAGAAACAAAGCAGAGACAACCTGATAATCCGCCAAATCCGTGAGATCGAATTTCAATGGGTTGGTATGATAATATGAGCTGGTGTGTGTGTGAATAAGAGAGCTAAAGGTGGACACAGGGACTAAAAAGACTTCACATTTTTTTTGTGTGCACAAACTACTTTCTACCAAGACAGAAGAACAAATGGATCTAATAACATGGACAAAAATAAAAATAAAAAAACCTAACTATGGTGGATATATTGGTATGTAAATGCTACGGCTTCATCAGGAGATTGAAACAAATCTATAATGTTGCAAAAATGACGCAGAGCTAAAAGTACGTGCTATCAATGGTAGTCACGTAACAAACTAGAACTGCATCTAATGTTTGCATGGATTCCGATGAAGCTCTGGTAAGCTATCAAGAACATGGAAATACCTAAATGGAGAGAGTAGCACTTACTAGATCCAAAATGGAGAAAGCTTTGGCTGTTGTGCCCCTGGAGAGGACCGTGTTCGACGCAAGTAGGCTCCAATAATGGCTGCAGCGGGGATGACTCTTGTTGCGAAGATGAACTCCAACGGGCTCAGGTTTCGCCTTGGAGGCCAGAGGAAGAACATGAAGTAAAACGTGAATCTAGGGCCCTCGGGGTCTATTTATAAGGAAAGGAAGCTCTAAATGATACGGTGGATACACGAATGGTTGTAGTAATTTGTGGTTGTGAAGACGCCTGGATTCCCGCGACTGACTGGATTTGACGTTTGTTTAAAAAAGATTCACCATGTTGGCACGCTGACGTCAGGGGATAGCAAGGTGATGTCATGATTGTACCAGTCGAAAAATAAGCAAGTCTCAGAGAACAAGAAAATGACACGTCACAGTGTTGACCCAAATGAAACTTCAACAATGAAGGGAAGAGAAATGTCAGCTTAAGATCAAAGCTTAAGTTTAACTTCATGTTTAAAGTCCTTTCATTTCTAGGATGGAGTTTAACATGGATAAATCCAAATTAAACTGGGGATAATGTTGGGGATATGGCCCACGAGATGACCCTCCTAGGGTATAACCTTGTTATTGGAAGGCGGCTCATGAGTAGGGCTCTTACTTGGGTTATGAAGGCCATGAGGCGCAAGGCCCAGGAGGCGGCTCGAACTAGAAGGCATGGGCCACGACCTGACGGCTCACTCAATGAAGGAAGTCATGATGGAATTCCATTGCCCAAGAAGCAAGATGAATAGGAAGTGGACTAGATCACGGGTTGTATTACGACCCGTACTCTGTTGTAATCTGAGGACCTCAACCTTCATATATATAGGAGACCCCATGAGACAGAAAAATCAAGTAAGAAATCTGCGAGAGCTAGGTTAGCAATTCTGCACGTTTGTAATCAAAATCATCATTAATAACACATAAAGCATGATGTAGGTTTTTACCTCCATCGGAGTGGCTGAACCTGGGTAAACCCTTGTCTCTCGTTCCTGAGCAACCCCATCCAAGCAACTACCTAGTAGCGATGGCTAGCAGACTTAGTCCTATTGCAAGGACATCTGCCATGAAAAAACCACGATACGTACCCTACTCGAAAACAACGGGCATGGGCATGACTTCGAGAGATTTTTTACCCACGGGTAATGGGTATCCATACCCACAAAATATATGTGTCGGGTATGGGTACAAAATTATGCTAACGGGTAACCCAATGGATACCCAGAAAAAGTTAATAAATGAAATTAACTCCTAAGACATGTGGGGTCAACATATAATTCCGATGGCATACCCAAAGTCTTGATTCCTTGAACCAGCCATAGCTCATAGGCCCGTAATCACATGCTCGCCACTTATCTTACATCCTATGTGACTCCTCAAAAAGACGAAATCTCAAGTTTTCGCTATTGGACTCCTATCCAAATCGCGATCTAGCAATCCCCCATTCCCACCACTACCTCCAATTGCACCGGGCTTGCACCACCAATTGCTCATACTCCCTTGATGCTTCCAATAGACCACCATCACAGAACTTTGTATTTGTGCTATACTACTCGTCTGTCACCACTTGAATTTCCAAACCATTTATTTAACTTTAGAAAATGCTATATATTATACCCACTAGATACCCATTGGGTATAGGGTACCTGATCGGTATGTGCATGGGTGCCAATTTATGCCCATGGGTATTCAAATGGGTGGGTACAAAAACTTTTTATGGGCATGAGTTTGGAAAGAAAAAGGTTGTACCCGCCCATACCCTACCCATTGCCATCCCTAATTGTACCGAAGTGGCTCAATAATTCATGGTGTTGTTTCTCATGAGAATTCTCAACGTTGAAGACCGAAGAAGACTTTCTCTTAAATCTTTGCCCATTCTCTTGAAGATTCGTGTTTCTAGCTTGTTGTTATCCTTTCAAATTGTTTCCAGTCATGAGGAACTCCTTCCACATCAATCTGGTGCATTTTAGAGTTGTTTTTATTTCTCGATTCTCCAAAGGCCATCATTTCAGAAGATTTCTTCACTCTCAGCTGTCAGCATTCATTCTCAAATTCTCCTCAATTGATGTCTCTTCATTCCTTCAATATTTTCTTTGTTCGTATTAAATTCTTAGTGGTGCCTTGTTTAAGTTTTCTGCTAGATGGATCATGATCTCTTCATTCTCATGTATCTCCAATCATTCGTAGTATCCTCATTTATTACAATTTCTTACTGATGTTCTCGCCCAAGACTTCTTCAAGTTTGTGCTATTCTCTCTTCAATAGTTTCAAGAGGAATAAGTCGTATGCGAAGTCCGTTGCTTGTCAACAATTTAACTTGATGAAGGATATGCATAACATAATTCTGATTGTTTTTCATCAAGGTGATTTCAACCCTTGTTTTCCAGAGTTGTTCATGATATCAACTCTTGGTTCTAAGTTGTTCATCTTCTCTTTTCCAGAGTTCCAAGGTTTTCTCAAGTATCTCATCGCGAAGCTTCATCTAATATTGCAAGGTCAAAATCTTATTCTTTTCAAGCTTAATTTCTTTTCATCATTCTTTTGTATACAAAGTTTTTTCATGGTGATTCATTAAGGATGTAGTTCTTTATCAAAGTGTTCTTTAATATTTAGTTGGAGGAGCTCATGTATTCTTTCTTTTGCATTCCAAAGTGCAATCCATACTCCCTTGTCTTTTCAGATGATGTTATAGCCTTGATTTATGAGGAGTGTGAAAGACAATTTCTCAAGAATGAGATATATAAACCCATTTGTCTTTCTCGTAGTTATCTTGGATTGGATTTCAACTAAAGTGTTTCCTAAGGAATATTCCTATCAAGCTTATAAATGACCCAAGTATTCTCTTATCCTCTCGGTGAAAGGAGTTTTCACCTCTCCGTTGATTTCAACCAATTAATTATTTTCTAGTTGTGTTTGGTGGTCTACTCATAATTTTCAGATGTTTTCCATAAGCCCACAATAAATTTTCTTTTCGTTGTTAATTTTCCAACAACTTCGTTCAATCGCTTCTTGTAAGGATGCTTTCAATTAAACTATGGTAGAAGTTGTCATTTGCTTCTTTGTTCTTTGATTTTCAATGATCTAGCTTCTATTCTTGTTCTGAAGGTGTTGTGATGCTGTTCTCGGCGAATCATCATGTTGTTTTATCAAGATCATGTTCTTTCCTTGCTTATTCATTTATCTGGAGTTTTGTGGCTCTATTTTCAATATCTTTCCATCATATCAAGTTTTGTTCTCTTTTCAACTAGAGTGCTGCCCAAAATTCTTTCTCTCCCGTTCCTTCTCTACCTCATTTCAATCGAATTGGTTTCAAATTTGTTCTTGTTTGTCGTGACATTCTTCATCTCTTGCATCCTTCAAGGATCTTTGGTTTCACTCATTTGTCAAATAAGCAACTAAGTTTTACATCTTCGTGTCCTCTTCCTCTTTCTCTTCTCATTCAAAGATCACGGGTCGAGATCTCTTGTTAGTGGAGGAGATTTGTAACAGCCGAAGATCGATGCTCCTGATGCGTTGCATTTATTTTGTGTTTCATCATGTGTACCATTTGCTTGTTGCATTTATCATCACACCATTCACATCATCTACATAGGATTGACTCTTCATTGCCATCATTTTTCAAAACTTGCATCCATTCATAGTTGCCGGTTTTCTCTCCGTTCTCGTCGACGACCATTTCAAGACCAACCACTATCACACACGTTCGCGTCATCGCTAAAAATATATTTTAAGTGGGGTAAAAAAGTTATCGGAATGGGCTGAAAGTTGGCATGCGGTCTTAGTATATTGTAGGTAGACTGCATGTAGAATTTCATCACATTCGGAGTCCCTTTGGTACCCGAACCATTAAACCTATAGTGGTACTCTAGTCAATCTAAATCGTAGACATTTTGGGTATTTCAAAACTGTTGTTAGGCTGCCCATTTTCCTTCTCACCTCCGCCTATCCTCTCTGCACAATGCACCAATCCGCTCACAACCTAGCCCAAAAATTTCCCAGAACCCGAACCCGGCGGTCGTGATCGTTGGTTCTGAATCAACCCTGAACTACCACAAACATATTTCATTTTTCAATTGGACTCCCCTAACCAATTTTTCTCGACCGCCCGATCTAAATCGGAGGGTCTAGATAGCCCCTAACATATCCACTTGATATTTATAGGAGATGAAACCCTAGCCCTAGATGTCCCATCCACCCATTTCCTTGCCGCCGACGCCACTCCACTTCTTCACCTCGGGATCCATCCCAATCCTTCACGACCGCGCACCTCATTTTTAGCATCGCCCAACCGGATAACCGCCTCCAGCCTCCTCCTTCCCTGTCCCTGGATGCGTACATGAACCCACAGACACACAGGTCCAGCCAACCAAATGCCCAGCCGCACCACATGACGCCTATTCTCCTCATCCCCGAGTGCTGACAACCCACAAGTATAGGGGATCACAACAGTTTTCGAGGGTAGAGTATTCAACCCTAATTTATTGATTCGACACAAGGGGAGCCAAAGAATATTTTCTAGTATTAGCAGGTGAGTTGTGAATTCAACCACACCTGAAGGACTTAATATCTGTAGCAAAGTATTTAGTAGCAAAGTAGTATGGAAGTAACGGTAACAAAGGCAAAAGTGACAGTAGCAGTTTTATAGTGATTGTAACAGTAGCAAATGGAAAAGTAACTTAGAAAGGATCAATATGTGAAAAGTTCATAGGCAATGGATCAGTGATGGATAATTATGTCGGATGTCATTCATCATGCAACGGTTATAACATAGGGTGACACAGAACTAGCTCCAATTGATCAATGTAATGTAGGCATGTATTCCATATACAGTCATACATGCTTATGGAAAAGAACTTGCATGACATCTTTTCTCCTACCCTCCCGTGGCAGCAGGGTCCTAATGGAAACTAAGGGATATTAAGGCCTCCTTTTAATAGATAACCGGACAAACGCATTAGCACTTAGTGAATACATGAACTCCTGAAACTACGGTAATCACCGGAAACAATCCCAGTTATTGTCACCCTGGGGATGTGGATCGTAACTCATAATAGATGTCTACAACTTGCAAGATAGGTTCAAGAACACATATGTATTCATGAAAACATAATAGGTTCAGATTTTAAATCGTGGCACTTGGGCCGTAGTGACAAGCATTAAGCATAGCAAAGTCATAGCAACATCAATCTTAGAACATAGTGGATACTAGGGATCAAACCCTAACAAAACTAACTCGATTACATGGTAAATCTCATCCAACCCATTACCGTCCAGCAAGCCTACGACAGAATTACTCACGAACGACGGAGAGCATCATGGAATTGGTGATGAAGGATGGTTGGTGATGACAATGGCGTCAATTTCCCCTCTCTGGAGCCCAAAACGGACTCCAGATCTAGCCTCTCAAGGAAGAACAGGAGGTGGCGGCGGCAGCTCCGTATGGTGAAACGCGATGAAATCTTCTCTCCGATTTTTCTCTCCCCGAATAGGGTTATATGGAGTTGGAATTGAGGTCAGTGGAGTTGTAGGGGGCCCACAAGCTACCTAGGCACGACCAGGGGGGTGGCCATGCCCCTGGCTTGTGGCTAATGGGTGTTCCCCCTCCAGTTGATTCTTTCGCTAGTATTTTTTATTATTTCCAGAAATATGCTCCGTAAATTTTCAGGTCAATCCGAGAACTTTTGTTTCTGCAGAAAATTAACACAAAGGCAATTCTGCTGAAAACAGCGTCACTCCGTGTTAGTTTCATTCAAATCATGCAAATTAGAGTCCAAAACAAGGGCAAAAAAGTTTGGAAAAGTAGATACGATGGAGACATATCACCTCCCCCAATCTTAACCCATTGCTTGTCCTCAAGCAATTCAGTTGACAAACTGAAAGTGACAAAGGAAAACGTTTACAAACTATGTTTGATCTTGTTGTTGTAAATATATCTAACCGATGTTCAGATTTTCAGCAAAGATTATATACTAACCACATTAACAATAATATTTAGGTCTTATATGTACTCATATCAATGGCATAATCGACTAGCGAGCGATAATGATAAATCTCGAATGAGAACAATTTTATCAAAACAATCATGATACAATATGATATAATGATATCTCGCTAGCCCTTTGTGAGACCGCAAAACACAAATGCAGAGCACCCCTGAAGAACAAGGATTGACTAGACATTGTAATTCATGGTAAAAGAGATCCAGTCACAATCATACTCAATATCAATTAATAGCAAAGCATACAAATGACGGTGGTGCTCTCTAACTGGTGCTTTTTATAAGAGGAGGATAACTCAGAAGTAAAGTAAAATAGATAGACCCTTCACAGAGGGAAGCATTGATTTGTAGAGGTGCCAGAGATCGATCTTTTAAAATAGGGATGAATAATAACTTTTGAGCGGTATGCTTTCATGGTCAACATAACAACCAAGAGATTTCACCATCTTCCATGCTAGATACATTATAGGTGGTTCCCAAACAGAATGATAAACTTTTTACTCCCCCTCCACCAATCGAACACACGCCACGGCTAGCCGACTCCACGGGTACCGTCCATACAAACAACAATCCTAGGGGAGTTTTGTTTCATTATATTTTGATTTGATTTTCGAGCATGGAACTGGGCATCCTGAATACTAGCCACTTTCTCGTGAATGATAGTGAATCAACACATATTGTGAGAATAACCCACCAAGCATGGAAGATACTAACCACCCCCAGTCGCTACATGAGCGATTCAGGCATACAAAACATAATATTATTTGAAGGTTTAGAGTTTGGCACATGCAAATTTACTTCGAACGACAGGTAAATACCGCATATAGGTAGGTATGGTGGACTCAGATGGAACAACTTTGGGTTTAAGGAAGTGGATGCACAAGAAGTATTCCTGCATAGTACAAGTGAAGGCTAGCAAGAGACTGGGAAGTGACCAACTACAGAGTGACAACAGTCATAAACATGCATTGAGATTAACCAACACTGAATGCAAGCATGCGTAGGATATAAATCTCCATGAACATAAATATCGTGGATGCTCTGTTGATTTTGTTTCAACTACATGCGCGAACATGTGCCAAGTCAAGCCACTTGAATCATTCAAAGGAGGATACCATCCTATCATACTACATCACAACTATTTTAAGATGCATGTTGGCACTCAAGACAAACCATTATACACTCTTATCTAATTAAGCATGACATGAATAATTGTAATCTCTAATTGTCATTACAAATACATTTCATCCATAATGAGCTAAATCCAGAATGATGAGCTAATCATAATTACAAAAACAAAATAGGTCGAGTTCATACCAGCTTTTCTCCATCTTAATCTCTTCATCATATATCGTCATTATTGCCTTTCACTTGCATGACCGAACGGTGTGAATAATAATAAGAGTGCACGTGCATTGGACTAAGCTGGATTCTGCAAACAATAACGCAAGGGAGAAGACAAGGTAATATGGGATCTCTGATAGATAAAAAATAATGCATATGAGAGACACTCATAATTTTCATTGTGGTCTTCTCCTTATGACCCAAAGAAAGAAATTTAAGAACAAGAACGAGAAAAACTATTTACACGGGAAAGCTCCCAACAAGCAAAAGAAGAATGAGAAATCTTTTTGGGTTCTCTTTTAATGCTACAACTAAATATACTAGAAGGTAAATCTAGAAGTATTTTTTTTGGATTTTTTCAAGGTTAATCAAACACACAAGAAGAAAGCGGAAAGAAGAAATAAACTACCATGGAAGGTACAATGAAAGTATGAACACCGACTACTAAGATGAGTGTGAACATGGATGTAATGTCAGTGAGAAATATGTACTCCCCCAAGATTAGGCTTTTGGTCTAAGTTGGTCCAGGGCCATGGCTGGCTCGGATAATATCCAAAGTCATAGTTGGGGTTGTACTGGGCTGCAGCGGCCACTGTCTGAACGGCTACAACGTGGAGGTGAGCAGCTTCCGCCTTTATCTCGTACTCGTTTGCCTCCTTTCTAGTTATAAAGTGTCTCTGCTTTTCCTGAAAATAAAAGAAGGAAGGAGCAGGAAGGGTAATATGGAGAACATGTTGTCTATCAAAAATTAGTCGGTACAGGAGGGACTGTTTGTTCCTCTCAAGAAACTAGTAGCGCACCATAGCCTCATAATCAAGAAAAGTCGATGGTAACTCAATATCATTCCCCCTTATGGGTACCCCAAGATAATTAGCTACACGGGTTGCATAATTCCCGCCAAAGAAATCTCCATCCTTAGCATTTTTATGTAGCCTCCTAGCAATAATAGCCCCAAGTTATATTGTCTATCACCCATTACCGCACTCTTAAGAATACTAAGATCAGGTACACAAAAGGTGGCTATGCTCATTTTTATCGTTAAGACATCTACCTATGAAGAGAGCAAAATAATGTATAGCAGGAAAGTGAATGGTCCCCTAGGTAGCGAGTGTAATATTTCTAGTTTCTCCCACAGTGATGCTAGCAAGAAACTCATTATATTCAGTTTTGTGGGGATCACAATGGCTGCCCCATTATGGAATTTTGCGTGCATGGTTAAAATCTTCTAGGTCCACAGTATAAGATTCATGATAAAGATTTAATAAAACAGAATGCTTATTACGTCTGGATGAAAATTCTAGCCTCCGCACGAAAGAATCAGTGAGTTGATAATACTGCTTGCATTGGTCAAAAATGAAATCTTCAAGGCCAACATTTTGTGTGGACGCGTAAAATTCTTCCTTGAAGCCGGCCTGAACCATGAACTGATCCGATTGCCATTCACAAGGCCGCACTTGAGCTTCCCTTGGTGGTTCAAGGTAGGGCTCATGTATCGCGAGTCTCGGGGCCTTCTTTCTTGAGGAACCCCCTTGGTATATTCACCTCAATATTTTTCTTTCTCTGATTTTTTTTTTGAATTTTTTAGTGACTCAAAATAACAGTGAACAAAACTCCACAAAACTTATAGAAACTACTCCCATAAGTTCCTAGAGCCTATATCATGCATCAAAACTACTTGGGCAAACAAATTTGAAATGCAAGCTCAAGAACAAGATCACCATAGCAGCAAAAATTTGCAATATATAAAGCACTAGAACAAAAACCAATTGGACTATTGGAGGAGTCACATACCGAAGATCAATCCCCTAAAACTGTTTTGTGAATGGAGCTTTGCACAAGGAGATCGAAAATGGCCGCAAAATGAGCTAGAACACATGTTTGAGCAATGGTGGGATTTTTTATGGAGGAAGACGAAGTGGATGGGTGCTGGAATAAGTGAGGGGGGCCTACATGGGACCCACAAGCCACCTAGGCGCGACCAGGGGGTGGCCGTGCCCTTTGAGCTTGTGGCTCACTGGTGCAGCCCCCTGATATGTTCTTAGTGCGAGAAGTTGTTAAATATTCCCGAAAAAATCATACTACATTTTCAGGGCATTTGGGGAACTTTTATTTTCAGGTCATTTTTTATTGCACGAATAACTCAGAAAACCCAAAAATAATAGCATTTTACTTTGTCTAATCTAAACAACAGAAAGTAAAAGTTGGGTGTATAAGGTGGTGCCTTCTAAATTCATCCATCTCATGTCCATCAAAAGGAATTCATTAACAAGGTTGATCAAGTCTTATTAACAAACTTCTTTCGAGTAACATGAAACCGGAGAATTTTCGAATAACACGAAGTTACCTCAACAGGGATAGGCATGTCCCCTAACATGATTATTTCATATTTCTTTTTTTGCAGTGGGGAGAGGGAATTCAAATTCTCCAATAATAATCGTTGAAATTTTTCCAATGGAGTTGATACTATGAACTTGAGGTTGTTTCTTCGGAAAGTGTACCGTATTCTCATTACCATTAACATGGAAAGTGACATTGCCCTTGTTGCAATCAATAACAGCCCCTGCATTATTCAAAAAAGGTCTACCCAGGATGATCGACATACTGTCGTCCTCGGGAATATCGAGAATAACAAAGTACATTAGGATAGTAACATTTGCAACTATGACAAGCACATCCTCACAAATATCGATGGGTAAAGCAGTTGATTTATCATCCATTTGCAAAGAGATTTTAGTAGGTGTCAACTTATTCAAATCAAGTCTATGATACAAACAGAAAGTCATAACACTAACACCAGCTCCAAGTCACACGAAGCACTTTTAACATAATTTCTATTAATAGAGCATGGTATAGTAAGTACCCTGGGATCTCCTAGTTTCTTTGGTATTCCACCCTTAAAGGTATAATTATCAAACATGGTGGAAATCTCAGGTTTCGCTATCATTCTTTTATTTGTCATAATATCTTTCGTATACTTAGCATAAGTAGAAATTTTCAAAATATCAGTCAAGCGCATACGCAAAAATACAAGTCTAAGCATTTCAAGAAAATGCTCAAAGTCCTCATCCTCATTTTTCTTGGATGGTTTAGGAGGAAAGGGCACGTGTTTCTGAAGCCATGGTTCTCTTTCTTTACCATGCTTCCTAGCAACAAAGTCTCTTTTGTCATATCTTTCATTCTTAGGTGATGGGTTATCAAGATCAACATCAGGTTCAATCTCCACATCATTATCATTACTAGGTTGAGCATCAACATGAACATCATCATTAATATTATCACTAAGCTCATGTTCAATACGAGATTGTGTCTCAACATCAGAAATAGAAATATCATTTGGGCTTTCAGGTGTATCTACAACAGGTTCACTAGCAGCATGCAAGGACCTATCATCATTATTTTTCCTTTTATTAATAGGACAACTAGGTGTATCAGTATTAATCTCCTGAGAATCTTGCTCAATTATCTTCGGATGGCCCTCGGGATACAAAGGTTCCCGAGTCATTTTACCACCACTAGTCACAACTCTAACATAATGATCATTGTTCTTACCATTCATCTCATTAAGCAAATCATTTTGTGCCTTAAGTACTGGTTCTACTTGAGTAGTTACCATGGAAGCATGTTTACTAATAAGCTTAAGATCATTAATAGTTCTAATCATATAATCACCTAAGCAATCAACCATGTAAGCATTATGTTTCAATTGTGTACTAACATAAGCATTGAAATTTTCTTGCTTGACGACAAAGTTATCAAACTCATCCAAGCATTGGCAAGCAGACTTATTATAAGGAATATCACCTTCATCAAATCTACGGAGAGAATTTACCTCTACTACTTGTGTCAGGTTACCAAGACCATGTATTTCTTCAGCTTTAATACCTTTTTCTTTCATAGATTTCTTTGCCTCTTGCATATCTTTAGGACTAAGAAATAGGATACCTCTTTTCTTCGGAGTGGGCTTTGGAGGTGGTTCGGTAACAATCCAATCATTATCATTTATCAATATATTATTCAATAGTAGTTCAGCTTTTTCAACAGTTCGTTCCCTAAAACACAACCAGCACAACTATCTACGTGGTCCCTAGAAGCATTGGTTAGTCCATTATAAAAGATATCAAGTATTTCGTTTTTCTTGAGAGGATGATCAGGCAAAGCATTAAGTGATTGGAGAAGCCTCCCCCAAGCTTGTGGGAGACTCTCTTCTTTAATTTGCACAAAGTTAAATATTTCCTGCAAGGCAGCTTGTTACTTATGGGCAGGAAAATATTTTTCACAGAAGTAATATATCATATCCTGCGGACTACACACACAACCTAGAGCAAGAGAATTAAACCATATCTTAGCATCAACCTTCAATGAGAAAGGAAACAACTTAAGAATATAGTAATAACCATTTTTCCATGAGTAAATAGGGTGGCTATGTCATTCAATTTAGTAAGATGTGCCACAACAGTTTCAGATTCATAACCATGGAAAGGATCAGATTCAACCAAAGTAATTAACTCAGGATCGACAGAGAATTCATAATCCTTATCAGTAACAAAGATAGGTGAAGTAGCAAACTTAGGATCATATTGCATTCTAGCATTCAAAGATTTTTCCTTCCACTTGCATATAAATTTCTTAAGATCATATCTATCCTTACAAGCAAGAAAGTCCCTAGATACCTCTCCCTCGATAACATAACCCTTAGGTATATTAGGTAATTCATATCTAGGAGAGCTAGGTCTAACAGGTGTCTGATAGTGTTTAGTTTCGATAATTTCATTAGTTTCAGAAATATCACCAGTTTCAGCATTGACTCTCGCAATTTGTTCATCAAGAAATTCACCCAATGGCACAATATTATCAAGCAAAGTATCATCATAAGCATCATGCATAGCAGAAGTGGCATTATCAATTACTTGCGACATATCAGAATCAATAGCAGGTGGTGGTGTCACAAATTTGCTCATAACCGAAGGTGAATCAAGTGCAGCGCTAGATGGCAGTTCCTCACCTCTGCTCGTAGTAGAGGGATAGATCTTGTTTTTTGGATCTTTCAGATTCTTCATAGTGATCAACAGATATAAATCCCAAGTGACTCAGAGAATAGAGCTATGCTCCCTGGCAACGGCCCCAGAAAAAGGTCTTGATAACCCACAAGTATAGGGGATCACAACAATTTTCGAGGGTAGAGTATTCAACCAAATTTATTGATTCGACACAAGGGAAGCCAAAGAATATTCTCGAGTATTAGCAACTGAGTTATCAATTCAACCACACCTAAAATACTTAATATCTGCAACAAAGTATGTAGTAGCAAAGTAGTATGGAAGTAACAGTAACGAAGGCAAAAGTGACAGTAGCAGTTTTGTAGTGATCGTAACAATAGCAACGGAAAAATAACTTAGCAAGCATCAATATGTGAGAAGGTCATAGGCAATGGATCAGTGATGGATAATTATGTCAGATGGCATTCATCATGCAACGGTTATAACATAGGGTGACACAGAACTAGCTCCAATTAATCAATGTAATGTAGGCATGTATTCCATATATAGTCATATGTGCTTATGGAAAAGAACTTGCATGACATGTTTTGTCCTACCCTCTCGTGGCAACGGGGTCCTAATGGAAACTAAGGGATATTAAGGCCACCTTGTAATAGAGAACCGGACCAAAGCGTTAGCACTTAGTGAATACATGAACTCCTCAAACTACGGTAATCACCGGAAAGAATCCCAGTTATTGTCACCCTGGGGGATGCATATCATAACTCATAATAGGTGTCTACAACTTGCAAGATAAGATCGATAAAACACACACACACACACACACATATATATATATACATGAAAACATAATAGGTTTAGATCTGAAATCATGGCACTCGGGTCCTAGTGACAAGCATTAAGCATAGCAAAGTCATAGCACCATCAATCTCAGAAGAGTGGATACTAGGGATCAAACCCTAACAAAACTAACTTGATTACATGGTAAATCTGATCCAACCCATCACCGTCCAGCAAGCCTACGATGGAATTACTCACGAACAATAGAGAGCATCATGGAATTGGTGATGAAGGATGGTTGATGATGACGATGGCGTCGATTTCCCCTCTTCGGAGCCCAAAACGGACTCCAGATCTGGCCACCCGAGGAAGAACAGGAGGTGGCGGTGGCTCCGTATCGTGAAATGCGAGGAACTCTTCTCTCTGATTTTTTCTCCATGAATAGGGTTATATGAAGTTGGAATTGAGGTCGGTGGAGTTGCAGGGGGCCCACAAGCCACCTGGGCGCGACCGCTGGCTTGTGGCCAATGGGTGCCCCACTCCGGTTGATTCTTTCGCCGGTATTTTTTAATAATTCCAAAAATATTCTCTGTAAATTTTCAGGTCAATCCGAGAACTTTTATTTCTGCACAAAAATAATGCCAAGGCAATTTTGCTGAAAATAGAGCAGTCCGGGTTAGTTACATTCAAATCATGCACATTAGAGTCCAAAACAAGGGCAAAAGAATATGGAAAAGTAGATACGATGGAGACGTATCAAGTGCCATGCCTCTCTCTCGCTCTTGACCTCCGCAGCCATGCGCCAGCTATCGGAGCACCGTGTGCCTGCCTCCTCCCGCTGATCTACCTCGCCACCAGAGACATACCTCGTCGTCGCCTTACAACCTTGGTCATGGAAACCCTTCTGCAGCCATGCCAAGCCAGCCACCAGATGAGCAGTAGATGAGTGCTACCTCTCTCTCCCTTTCCTGCCTCTCCTTTGTTTCCTTGCTCTCTTTTTGCTCTGTCTCATCTCTCTGTCTTTCTTCGTCAGGGACGGAAACCAATGCCCCCACTACCTCCTCCTTGTTCGATACGAAGGGAAAGAGCTCCTCCATGCCCCCCCTCGCCCCGATGGCCGCTGAACACCCAAGAGGCAACAAAGTCCCAAGCGCCACACCGACGTTGTTACATTTAACCTTGTTATTTAGTTTTTATCATATTTTGTTTTGCATGTAGTTGAGTCATGCCACTGGGAGCTGTGGCTGTGTACATTGTAAAGATGTGATTCCATTACACATGCAACACTACTAGTGTTAGTTAGTTGCATGCATTGATTAGTTAGTGGGGTATCTAAAAGGTTATTTAGTTCGTGCGTGGGTTGAGTGATTCTGCCATTGTAAATGTAACAGGTCTGCATGTTAGCTGAGCCGATTAGAGTAGTGGTCGGTTTCCGAGTCATCCGCATCATGGAGTCATTTTAGGAGGAGGTGGACATGTGCTAGTTCGTGCGTTCGTGGGCCTCTTCTACTGGTTATTAAGGTGACCAGATGAATGCAAAAACTGAGGCTGTGTGGCCACAAGCATAATGTAGCCACAGTGGTCACCAAGGGAGTACTCTCGGCAAAGGACTTGTGTTCTTCTTCTTTGGTACATGTCAGAGTTTTGTCAACCTGAGGCGGTGGTAGCGACACAACAAACTCCATGTGAGGGGGGTGTTGGCGGTGCAAGGTGAACGCCATTGGCGGTGCGATGCTGCTAATGGCCGGTGTGTGTCTCCATCCTCGCCGAGCTGCTTCACGAGCGATGGAGAAAGGTATGCTGCCCAGAAAGTTGTGTCACCGGCGGCAAGGAGGTGATGGCCATGGAGTGAAGTCCATTGCCATAAGGAGTTCCATGTCCGAGTCATCGACAAGATGCGTCATCGTCGACAACATGGAGGCGAGTGACCGGGGAGTTGTGGCCCCAATGGGGAATATGCGACAGCAAGCGTGCCGCGATGACACACTCACTGGGAAGGCATGGGAGGCGTACCTCTCATCGAGGCCAACGACGACTACGGTAATCGGCATGACAATATGGCATTGGCGGCCGTCTCCCTGTTGCACCGACGACATCGTTGGACATGGGTTTCAAGAGAGGAATAAGTAATAGCAAGGTTAATAGCGTGATTTTTAGAGTTAACCTTGTTATTTAGTTTTTATCATATTTTATTTTGCATTTAGTTGAGTCATGCCACTAGGAACCACGACTGTGTAGAATGTAGAGATGTGATTCTGTTACACATGCAAAGCTACTAGTGTTAGTTAGTTGCATGCATCGATTAATTGGTGAGCTAGCTAAAAGGTTGGTTAGTTGGTGCGTGGGTTGAGTGATTCTGCCACCGAAAATGTAACAAGTCTGCATGTTAGCTGAGTCGGTTAGAGTAGTGTCCGGTTGCCGAGTCATCCACATCATGGAGTCATTTTAGGATGAGGTGGACGTGTGCTAGTGCGTGCATTCGTGGGTCTCTTGTATTGGTTGTTTAAGGTGATCATATGAATGAGAAAACTGAGGCTGTGACGCCACAAGAACAATGTAGCCATGGTGGTCACCAAGGGAGTACTCTGGGCAAAGGCCTGGTGTTCTTCTTCTTTGGTGCATATGTATGTGTGTGCACGTGTGCTTTTGAGAGAAACAACCAAAGAGAAAGAGAGAGAGTTGTGCGAGTTGAGAGGTAGAAAAAGAAGCGGTGCTGCAAGGAGGTGGCACCAATAGGTGAGGACGATGCCAAAGCACCCCTGGTACAACGCCATGCCATGCCCTCATCTTCTTTTTCTTTCTCTCTTACTCTGACCTCTCTCTCGTATCTTCTCTGTCTTAGGTAACCATGCAACCCTACCATGGATGCCCGCCTCGACTGCACTGTTGGGATGTGCCCCCATGCCTCCCCTCTTTGCTAGCCTCTTTGGAGTTCGCCTCCACCATTGCAACTCCTATCGGTCGCCCCATTTTCTCTCCGCCAACGTCGGTGAGATCCCCGTTCTCCATGGACAAAAGCTTGAACTTTCACGTATTGATCATTTAAAACATATGTCCCTTTCTAGCACAAACACACAACCAACCCGACTGGTAAGCCTCACACACCAAAATCCTGGAGGTTTGGGGTTAGAATCCCAGACTCTCCCCTTTCGTTCCTTTGTTTATTTTCTTCTCTACACACACACTTAGGCCTAATCTTCCTAGGCCATTGTAGTGTGCTGCAATTTGGCCCATATATGTTTTTTTTATCGTTCTGCGATTTATCCAATAACTTTCAGGAAAACAATTTTACAAAATTCTATGATTTTTAATGTTAACAACTAAATTGCCGTGCATCGGATTAAAATGTTTTAAATATGTAAAATGGTTAGACTTTTATGTAGTTTCACAATAGCCAGCTTTCAACCATGATAAAAATGCTTACATTTTATGTTTTCTTTAATTTGCATAAATGCCATGTTAAAATGGTTTATTTAATAACTAAATAACCACAGCTCCGATTAAAATGATCCACATATGTAACTTGATCAAAAATGTGTAGAATAACATAGTTAATTTTTGTTTCCCGTTAAAATATGGTTAGTTCTGATCTGGACCAAGTTCATAATTTGCATATGGGGACTTTTCGGAATTGTTATTCGTTGTGCCGACCTCATTTAAAATGCCTAGATGTTGTAGTTTCTTAATGCCTCACATCTTGCCATGTCAACAACATTTAAATTTTCCGAGTAAATAAATGAGAGTGTGCTAAAAAATCCGAACATGAAGTTTCGTCAATATGCAACCCGTTGCATATTGAGCTTCATTTAATGCGCAGTATGAAATTGCTGTGTTTGCCATGCCATGCATATGTAAACTTGACATGCATCATACTTGTTTGTGCATCATGTCATGGATATGTTGTGGTGTTTACCATGCCATTTGCTTGTTTCCGGATTGCTTCTTCTCTATAGAGTTACGAAAGCGTTTCGAAGTGTGAGGATTCGTTCGACTATGTTGGTTTGTCTTCTTCATGGATTCGTTATTATTCCAAGCAGGATCTCACGCAAGATGATCATTACGGTGGATACCACTACTATCATTGCTATGCTAGTTCTCTCATTTCTATCTGTCAGGGGTGATTCGACGGTGTATGGGACTGGCAAGACCCCTTTGCGGTTTGGCAGGGAGCTCGGGCACACAAAGAGCACTAACGGCTGTAGCATATATGGTGGTTTAGTCAGGTTCGGACCGCTCAGGAGCGTAACACCCTATGTCCTGTGTTTTTGGGTGGATTATGTGTATGTTCAAGGTTACATGTGCGCTATCCCGACAAGGATGCTCGGGGGCAGCTGCTATGCATGTAGAATGAACAGAGTGTCGAACTTTCTAAAGGTAGCCTCGGGCCTCCTTTTATAGGATAAGGGGTCACCACAAGGGCTAAAACGGTCTTTACATGATTGTATAGTGTGCACTACGGTATACAGGGACTATTTGTCAGGACAGATAGTGGGGGATACCTAACACAGACTTGGACAGGTGCATTGAATGCGCCAGGAGGTGCACACTGGCAACATTCCCCGCAAGGATTGCCTCTTCTTTTGTGCCGTTTGCCCAGCTACCTCTTATTACTCTGCTACACCATGGGCCGGGTGTCATTAAAGCTGCAGCATGCCCGTCGCAGATTTGGCATAAGATCAAATCACCTTTTCCCTCTTAGTAAAAAGAGTGGGATCGATCACCCCTCTCACGAATCCATCGTCGAGTAGAAACTTCTTAAGATGATCATACCTAGCACGAGGTGCTTGTTTGAGTCCATACAAAGCCTTGTGAAGTTTATACACATAGTCTTTGTGATCGGGATCAACAAACCCAGGTGGTTGTGATACATATACTTCTTCTTGTAGAGGACCGTTAATGAAAGCACTCTTAACATCCATTTGATGTAATGTAAAACCATTGAAAGGAGCATACACAAGTAAGATACGAATAGATTCAAGACGGGCAACGGGAGCAAAGGTCTCATCAAAGTCCAAACCTTCAACTTGTGAGTACCCTTGTGCCACTAACCTTGCCTTGTTGCGGATGATTACCCCATTCTCATCTTTCTTGTTCTTGAAAATCCATTTTGTTCCAATGACATTGTGTTCCTTAGTTGGTCTCTTGACTAATGACCATACTTTGTTGCGTTCAAAACTGTTCAACTCTTGTCAATTGTTTACGAGTGACTCTACCTTCCGTTATGTCGTTTATAATGTGATCAACATCAACACGACCGGCCACTCATGGCATGATGGAGGTTAGGGTTTCATGAGGTTCAACTTCATTTCCATCATCCATATCCTCAACATATGGATCATTAATGTGTGGTGTAAGATCTTATTATTCATGTTGCATTTGTTGAGGTTCATCATCAAAGATTGCACTTTCTTGTTCTTGCTCTTGGTGATGATCTTGTTCTTGAATGTGATCATGGTGAGGGACTTGTTCTCCTTCTTGATTTTGAACAATGGGCATAGTTTGAGCAATAGGATATTGTGGAGGTATGGGTGTTTGAGTGGCTTGAGGATGAGAGAAACTTTCATCTTCTTCATCATCATCATGAGATTCTTGTTCCATTGGAAGAAGAGCACCAACACCCATGGACAAAATATCTTTAGAGGTATCTTCTCCACCTACATCACTTAGATCAACTTGCTCCCCATGGGAGCCATTAAATTCATCAAACACGACATCACAAGTTTCTACAACACATCCAGTGGATTTGTTGTAGACTCTATAGGCGTGAGAGTTTGATCCATAACCAACAAATATCCCTTCAACTGTTTTGGATTGAAATTTTCCTAACTGTTCTCTTTTATTGAGGATGAAACACTTGCACCCAAATACACGAAAGTACTTGACATTTGGCTTGTTCCCGGTCAGGAGCTCATATGGTGTCTTCTCTAATATCATGCGGAGGAAGAGCCGATTAGATGCATGGCATGCGGTGTTGATAGCCTCAGCCCAAAAACTATGTGGTGACTTGTATTCATCCAACATGGACCTGGCCATTTCCACAAGTGTACAGTTCTTTCTCTCGGCTACACCATTTTGTTGAGGAGTGTAGGGTGCAGAATATTGATGCTCAATCCCTTCATCACTAAGAAATTCTTCCATGGTGTAGTTCTTGAACTCAGAGCCATTATTACTTCTTATTGCCAAGATTTCTTTGTCAAACTTGCGTTGGGGTTTCTTGGCAAAATCAATGAAGGTGATCTTCATCTCGTCCTTGGACTTGAGGAAAAATACCCATGTATATCTTGAGTAATCATCAACAAAAGTCCATACTTTTCCACCAAGACTGTCCCATGACGGAGGCCCAAAAAGATCCACATGAAGGAGCTCCAAAGGCCTTGAAGTAGATACAATATTCTTGGGTGGGTGCTTGGATTGATGTTGGTTCCCGGCTATGCATGCACTACACACACGATCTTTCTCAAAAGAGACATTGGTTAGTCCAAGGATGTGATTACCCTTTAGAGATTTTGAAGATTTCTCATGCCGACATGGGCTAGCCAGCGATGCCATAGACACCCCTTGTTTGCCTTGGCCATTAGTCAAGTTGCATGGAATGTTCTCCATTTCGGGAAATCAACCGTGTAAAGGTTGCCATCCAACTTTCCAACAAATGCCACTTCAAGAGTATCTCTCTTAAAGACTTTCACATCCGTTAGTCCAAATAGTGCATCATAACCAACTGAAGCCAATTGGCAAACGGAAAGCAAATGGTATTTAAGGGATTGGACAAGCATGACATTTGCAAGAGACATGTCATTTGTGATAGCCACCTCGACCAACCCGAGTACCTGTCCTTTTCATCCTCCACCAAACACAATGCTCATAAATGGTTGAATAGCTTCCATGAAGTCAAAAAGCAGTCTGCTATCTCCTTTCATATGGTTGGTACATCCACCATCGATCACCCATTTGACTCCACCAGAGAAAGCAACCTACACACAATTTATGACTTGGTTAGAGGCACCCATTTTGCAATGGGACCTCTCAAGTTAGTCACAAGGGTATTGGGGACCCAAATAGCGTAAAACCGGAATGCATTGCGAGGACCAACAAATTTTGCATAAACTTCTCCATCCTTTGTTCTACAAAGTACATAGGATGGAGGCATGAACTCTTTTGGCTTGTTGAAAGTGGGCATTCCCCTAGTGGGCTTCCCACTCACAACCTTAACTTTCTCCTTGTTCCCTTCACGTAAAAATGTCTCTTTGAGAGGGGTGGAGCACTTATGAGGATGTTTCATCTTCTTGCTTATGCTTGGGTGAAATCCGAGCCCTTCCTTGGCAAACACCTCATTGTGTTGGCTCAACACCTCATTAAGTTTCTTTTGTCCTTGAGCACATGTCATGAGTCCCTTTTCGAGTTGTGCCTTTAGAAAGCAGTTTTCCTCAAGAATAGATGCTAGGTCACCACTAGAGTTAGTAGTACAAGCATCAACATTGATAATAGGTGAAGAGTAAACCTTGGCTAGAGTTTCAAGATAAGTAAGTTTGAGCGTCTCAAAGCTCTTTGTAAGAAGAGTGAGCTCCTCTTCCTTTGTCTTGAGGGACACGGATAGAAGATCACAATCCTTAGAGAGAGAAACATGAGATTCCACAAGCTTACTTTTATCATTCATCAACTCCTTGCAAGAGTTCTTGGCCTTTTTCAAGGAGGCAAGTTTTTCTGCATGAGCATCAATATTTGCACCAATTTTTTAACATAGTTCATCATTTTGTGCTTCCTCATATTGGACTTTCTGCTCAAGGATTTCATACTTTTCCTTTTCATTGGTGACGAGAGTTTTGAGTTCCTTAATGGTAGCTGTGTGCTTATTCACCATCTCCATAAGCATACAAAACATAGTGAGCTTCTTTCCTTTAAGGGAGAACATGACCTTATTTAGTTTAGAAAGCATAGGATCATCTATATCATTATCATCATTATCCTCCACATCAAGATCCTCATCACAAGAAGTAGATGGAGTGAAATTAGGAGGATTTGAGCATGGGGTTACCTTCACCATGTCAGGAGAGTTTTGGTCCTCTCCATCTTCTATCGCAGCCTTTGCCATTAAGCACTTGTGAGCATTGCCCTTGTAGTCTTTCATATAGTTGTAGGTGACAACCTCACCACTCTTGATGACTAGCCTCAAGGTGTTTTGAGAATCTTGAGCTACTCCGGCTACACCACCAACCTCATCTGGATCGGATTCTTCATGAGCAACCATTGCTTTCCCATCTCTTTTCTTGAGCTTGGAGTTCATAAAATTTGGAAACTTCTTCTTAGAAAGGTCTTGGAAAACCTTGGTTTATCTTCTCTCTTCTCATAAGGGCAATCGTTGGAGAAATGGTTGGTCTATTCACAGTTGTAGTATTTTCTCACTTTCTTCTTCTGGAATGTTCCCTTGAATTTTTCCGCACTAAACCTCTTGAAAAAGAGGGTGATGTCTTCATATGAAGGGCTCTCATCAGAGTCAATCTCATCACCATCTGCATCATCATCATCATCTTCTTCTTCAGTTTGCTCTTCCTCACATACATGCTTGGCCTTCAAAGCAAGATTGGTCTTTGATGCCAAGGTACCATGGATGTCAAGTTGTTTTTAGCATTTGCCTATGACTCTTCAAATAATTAGAAAGTGGATAAGATGTCATACGGAGTCATTTCCTTGAATCCATGATGTTGTCTTATGTCCCACACCATTTGGTGATGATATGGGGCAAGATCATGTAGTAGTTTGTCCCCGAGAAACCCCTTGGTCAAGTTGAAACCATCTTATGTCTTGTCACAATCACATGACTCAATGCCAGTGGAGAGAGTCATGAGATGCACAAGGAGCTGCTTGGGGGATTCACCTTTCTCCATACAATTTTTTTGCAATGGACCCTAGGCAATTTCATACTGAACAAGCCGGAGAGTGGAGGTACCGGTCTTGGTCCTTACAATGCTATCCCATAATTCCTTGGCACTTGTGATATGTATGTAGGCTCTCCTTTGCTTATCATTCATTCCTTTTCTTATGCACATGATTGCGGTGTCCTTGAGATGCTTTTCATATGTCTCTCTTGGAGTGAGATTCTTTGGGTCGACAGGGTTATAGCCATGCTCCAAGATTTCCAGCATTTCATCATTGGCGTACCTAAGATGGTCCTGCATACCAACTCCCCACAAAGCAAAATTGGAACTGTCATCAAGCAAAGGAGGTTTTCCTCCAGGATTATATTTAGGTTTCTCAACTTGAGGTCTTGCATAAAGCCATGGAACACTAGAGTGATCATTTCTAGGAGGTTGTTGGCCAAGTGAAGGAGTAGACACAGTTGGCCTCGAGGCCGCACCACCAGAAAGTGGTGCAAGCATCATGGTTAATGTGGCTAATCTCATTTGGACCAATGCCTCAAGAGAAGAATCATGCTCCTCATTTTGCTTAGCAAGGGTCCGTTCCAGATCCTCAGAAGTAAAAGACTTGACTTCCGTGGAAGCCGTGCCCTTATCCTTCGGATCCGCAACAAGGGGAGTCCCATCGGGGTTCATCTCGCTCTAGGGCGGTTAAGCCACACGAATAGAGCATGAGGCTCTGATACCAATTGAAAGGATCAAGATGGACCTAGAGGGGGGGGGGTGAATAGGTGCAATTACAAATTTTAATCGTTACTTAGCAATTTTTAGGCAATAATGCGGAATATGAAAGTAAGCCTAAACAATTGCAAGTAAGATGCTAAGAATTACACCAAGCAAACAAGTACCACAAGTATATGAGTAAGCAAGCACAATAAGATATAAGTAAGAACTAAGAGACAAATAACCACAAGTAGGGAGTTACGGTTAGGAATAACCGCAACTCCAAGAGACGAGGATGTATGCCGATGTTCACTTCCTTGTAGGGAAGCTACGTCACCGTTTAGAGAGGTGGATGTTACCACGAAGGCACATCAACGCCACAAAGGCTCACCCTATTCTCTCCTTGAGATATCACCACGAAGGTGATTCCCAACCACTAGTGTTAGACCTTGGGGTGATCTCCAAACCCTTACAAACTTTCCGGGGGGTAATCACAATGGTTTGATTCCTCACCGAAGAACTCCTACCGCCTAGGAGTCTCCAACCTCCAAGAGTAACAAGATCAAAGGGAAAAGCTCAAGGCTTGCTCAAATCACAAATTCCTTTGGTGAGAAGAAGGGGAAGGAGTGGATCTATCACTTTATCGGACAACTTCTCTCAAAGTCTCTCAAGTCCCCTTGGGATCTTGGATTTGGTGTATGAGGTTGAGAGAGAGAGAGAGAGTAAAGTGTGTTCTTGTGTGTGCTCAATGTGAATGGTTAATCTTATCTCGTGGAGGAAGAGGACTATATATAGTATAGTGTAAAAAACTAATTGTTGAGACACTTAACGTACTGCAGTTGATGGACGATCGGATAATACCGGACATCCGGTGGCACAACTTGGACAGGACGTCCGAACAGCTGCCGATCGTCCGATAACTAGGAATTCATTCAGGCCTGTGAGCAGCACGAGACACACAGCCACCGGACGTCCGGAATGTGCCGGTCTTCCGGTGAGGACCAGAAATCTGCTAAAAGTGTTATGTTGAAGATGTACCGGATTTCCGAAGAGGAACAGATGTACGGTGTCCGGCCGTCCGGAGTGGACCAGAAATCCACTAATTTCGTTCTGTTAAGATGCATTGGACATCTGGAGAGTGCTGGATGCCCGGTAGGCAGTGAGAGATCGGACATCCATAGATTTCCGGACGTTCGGTGACAACATAGCACACTGGCTCAGCTACACAACAGATTTGTGCACTAAGAAGTGGGAGTACTAGAGATGAAATAGAGATGTTGTGAGAGGATACTTTGTGGGTTTTGAGCATGTCTTTCACGAAATCTGATGATCCCCTCTTAATAGTGCGGGATCCCTATACTCAAGAACAAACTGAAAAAGAGCCAAAGCTATTGTCTTGTATCTCCGCTCTTGAGTGATATACATTTATCCATAGTCATGATCCACACATGGTCCTTGAGACTTAATCCTGAGATATACTTGATAGACATGATTAGTCCCCTATATGCTTGTTTTCATCAACAACAAAATAAGATTAAGGGCATGATTGCACTTTCACGCGCCCTGTGGGCTTGTGACCCACTAGTCCAGCCCCCTGATGTGTGCTCAGCGCTAGATATTTATTAATATTCCAGAAAAATCATATTACATTTTCAGGGCATTTGAAAAACTTTTATTTTTAGGTCATTTTCTATTGCACGGAAAACTAAGAAAACAGGAAAATAATAGCATTTTTACTTTATTTTCTCTAACTAATAGAAAGTTAAAGTTGGGTACAGAAAGTTGTGCTTTCAAAATTCATCCATCTCATGCTCATCAAAGGAGTCCATCAATAAGGTTGATCAAGTCTTATTAACGAACTTCTTTCGAGTAACATGAAAATGGAGAATTATCAAATAACACGAAGTTACCTCAATGGGGATATGCATATCCCCAACAATAAGTATATCATATTTCTTCTTGATAGTAGGAAGAGGGAATTCAATGTCTCCAATAATAATCGTTGAATTTTTTTCAATGGAGTTGATACTATGAACTTGAGGTTGTTTCTTTAGAAAGTGTACTGTATGCTCATTAACATTAATATGAAAAGTGACATTTCCCTTTTTGCAATCAATAACAACCCCTGCAGTATTCAAAAAGGGTCTAGCAAGGATGATCGAAATACTGTCATCCTCGGGAATATCAAGAATAACAAAGTTCCTTAGGATAGTTGCATTTGCAACTATGACAGGCACATCCTCGCAAATACCGATGGGTAATGCCATTGATTTATCAGACATTTGCAAAGAGATTTCAATAGGTGTCAACTTATTCAAATCACGTCTACGATATAAATAGAAAGGCATAACACTAACACCATCTCCCAAATCACATAAAGCAGTTTTAACATAATTCCATTTGATAGAGCATGGTATAGTTGGTACTCCTAGATCTCCTAATTTCTTTGGTACTCCACCCTTAAAAGCATAATTAGCAAGCATGGTGGAAATCTCATATTCTGGCATCTTTCTTTTATTACTCACAATATCTTTCATATACTTAGCATAAGCAGACAGTTTCAAAATATCTGTCAAGCGCATACGTAAAAAGACAGGTCTAAGCATTTCAACAAAGTGCTCAAAATCCTCATCATCCTTTTTCTTGGATGGTTTGGGAGGAAAGGGCATGGGTTTTTGAACCCATGGTTCTTGTTCTTTAGCATGCTTCCTAGCAACAAAGTCTCTTTTGTCATATCTTTTATTCTTAGGTTGTGGGTCATCAAGATCAACAACAGGTTCAATCTCCACATCATTATCATTACTAGGTTGAGCATCAACATGAACATCATCATTACTATTATCACTAGGCTCATGTTCATCACCATATTGTGTCTCAGCATCATAGACAGAAATATCGTTTGGGTTTTCAGGTGTGTCTATAACAGGTTGACTAGCAGCATGCATAGTTCTATCATCATTCTTATTCCTCTTATTACTGGAACAACTAGGTGCATCAGTATTACTCCTTTGAGAATCTTGCTTAATTCTCTTAGGATGGCCCTCAGGATACAAAGGTTTCTGTGTCATTCTACTACCTCTAGTCACAACTCTAACAGAATGATCATTGTTCTTACTATTCATCTCATTAAGCAAATCATTATGTGCTTTAAGTACTTCTTCTACTTGAGTGGTTACCATGGAAGCATGTTTACTAATAACCTTAAGATCATTGATAGTTCTACTCATATAATCACCTAAGCGATCAAGCATGTAAGCATTATGTTTCAATTGTCTACTAACATAAGCATTGAAATTTTCTTGCTTAACAACAAAATTGTCAAACTCTTCAAAGCATTGGCTAGCACACTTATTATAAGGAATATCACCTTCATCAAATCTACGAAGAGAATTTACCTCTACTACCTATGTCGGGTTATCAAGACCATGTATTTCTTCAATAGGTGGTAGATTCTTAACATCTTCAGCTTTAATACCTTTTTCTTTCATAGATTTCTTTGCCTCTTGCATATCTTCAGGACTGAGAAAAAGAATACCTCTTTTCTTTGGAGTAGGCTCGAAGGTGGTTCGGGAATAGTCCAATCATTATCATTGCTTAATATATTATTCAATAGTAGTTTAGCTTGTTCAACAGTTCGTTCCCTAAAAACACAACCAACACAACTATCTAGGTGGGCCCTAGAAGCATCGGTTAGTCCATTATAAAAGATATCAAGTATTCCACTTTTCTTGAGAGGATGATTTGGAAAATAATTAAGTAATTGGAGAAGCCTCCCCAAATCTTGTGGGAGATTCTCTTCTTCAATTTGCACAAAGTTAAATATTTCCTGTAAGGAAGCTTGTTTCTTATGGGCAGGAAAATATTTTTCAGAGAAGTAATATATCATATCCCCGGGACTACGCACACAACTAGGAGTAAGAGAATTAAACAATATATTAGCATAACCCTTTAATGAGAAATGAAACAACCTAATGATATAGTAAGAACGAATTTTTTCCTCATGATTAAACATGGTAGCTATATCATTCTATTTAGTAAGATGTGCCACAATAGTCTCAGATTCATAACCATGGAAAGGATCAGATTCAACCAAAGTAATTAAACCAGGATTGACAGATAATTCATAATCCTTATTAGTGACAAAGATGGGTGCAGGAGCAAACTTAGGCTCATATTTCATTCTAGCATTCAAAGATTTTTCTTTCCACTTGCATAGCAATTTCTTAAGATCATCTCTATCCTTACAAGAAAGAAAGTACCTAGCTACCTCTCCTTCCATAACATAACCCTCAGGTATATCAGGCAATTCATGTCTAGGAGATCTAGATCTAGCAGATGTATCATAGTGTTCAGTTTCAATAATTTCTTCAGATTCAGAAATATTATCAGTTTTAGCATTAGCTCTAGCAATTTGTTCATCAAGAAATTCACCCAGTGGCACAGTATCATCAAGCAAAGTATCATCATAAGCATCATGCTTAGCGGAAGTAGCAACATCAATTACTTGCGACATATCAGAATTACTAGCAGGTGGTGGTGTCACAAATTTACTCATAACATAAGGAGAATCAAGTGCAGAGCTAGATAGCAGTTCCTTACCTATCCTCGTAGTTGAGGGGTAGATGTTGGTTTTTGGATCTTTAAGATTACTCATAGTGATCAACAGATATATATATCACAAGTGACTCAAAGAATAGAGCTATGCTCCCCAACAACGGTGCCAGGAAAAGGTCTTGATAACCCACAAGTATTGGCGATCGCAACAATTTTCGAGGGTAGATTATTCAACCCAAATTTATTGATTTGACACAAGGGGAGCCAAATAATATGCTTTAGTATTTGCAATTGAATTGTCAATTCAACCACACCTGAAAGACTCAATATCTGTAGCAAAGTATTCAGTAGCAAAGTAGTATGGAAGTAACGGTAACGATGGCAAACGTGACAGTAGCAGTTTTGTAGTGATTGTAACAGCAACAACAGAAAAGTATCTTAGCAAAGAACAATATGTGAAAAGTTCGTAGGCAATGGATTAGTGATGGATAATTATGTCGGATGGCATTCATGATGCAACAGTTATAACATAGGGTGACACAGAACTAGCTCCAATTCATAAATGTTATGTAGGCATGTATTCCATATATAGTCATACGTGCTTATGGAAAAGAACTTGCATGAAATCTTTTGTCCTACCCTCCCATTGAAGCGGGGTCCTAATTGAAACTAAGGGATATTAAGGCCTCCTTTTAATAGAGAACCGGACCAAAGCATTAGCACTTAGTGAATACATGAACTCCTCAAACTGCGGTAATCATCGGAAAGAATCCCAGTTATTGTCACCCTGGGGTGTGTGGATCATAACTCGTGATTGGTGTCTAAAACTTGCAAGATAGGATCAATAACACATATATATTCATGAAAACATAATAGGTTCGGATCTGAAATCATGGCACTCGGGCCCTAGTGACAAGCATTAAGCATAGCAACATCAATCTCAGAACATAGTGGATACTAGGGATCAAACCCTAACAAAACTAAGTCGATTACATGGTAAATCTCATCCAACCCATCACCGTCCAGCAACCCTACAATGGGATTACTCACGAACGACGGAGAGCATCATGGAATTGGTGATGAAGGATGGTTGGTGATGACAATGAGGTCAATTTCCCCTCTCCGGAGCCCAGAACGGACTCGAGATCTGGCCTCCCAAGGAAGAACAGGAGGTGGCAGTGGCTCCATATTGTGAAACGCGATGAACTCTTCTCCTTGATTTTTTATCCACAAATAGGAATATATAGGGTTGGAATTGAGGTCGGAGGAGCCACAGGGGGCCCACAAGCTTGCCAGGCGCGACCAGGGGGTGGCCGCGCCGGGTGGGCTTGTCACCTGTGGGTTCCCCCCCTACGGTTGATTCTTTCACAAATATTTTTTATTAATTCTAGAACTAATCACCATAATTTTTCAGGTCAATCCGAGAACTTTTATTTCTGCACAAAAATAACATCAAGGCAATTCTGTTGAAAACAACGCCAGTCCGGGTTAGTTCCATTAAAATCATGCAAATTAGAGTCCACAACAAGGGCAAAAGAGTTTGGAAAAGTGCATATGATGGAGATGTATCACCCCTCGTGAGGCAGGTTCCGCCGGAGCGGCCGGGGCAGGGCAGGCTCAACAACGCCCTCTAGGACAACATTATATGGGTCATGGTAACCTAGGTCACATTGGGCCGACAGTAGCCCCCAGACCCGTAGTGTGCATGTTCTGCCCGTCATGGACGTAACGGCGTGAGTTCATCGAACTGCCAGGCCTCGAGGCCAGCACTGGTCGATTTAGTTGGGCGGAACGCCCCGACTCCCCATGGCTCCTTGGAACCGTTATCTAGAAGATAAAGCCTGCGCACGGGGATGTGGACACATCATTGCCCCTCCTCTTATGATTCCCCCTTCGTCCCGCGTGTGCAGCCCCCTTTGACCTCCTTCCGCTTCCCATACTTCCGCCACCATGGCCCCAAGCAAGAAAACCACAGCCACCGTGGCCTCCTCCAGCAAGAGCACCCCGACGGAGGAGCTTCGCCCTACCTTGATACCTTCCTTGATAACCAACAAGTGGGATGTCATGGGTGCACACCTGTTGGCCTTCGAGCAGGACAAGGTAGGTGCCACCCAGATCTGGCGTGCATGCACTGATTCTACTACACAACTTTATTCTTGTAGACTCTGTTGGGCCTCTGAGCATATACTTTTGTAAGACACTTGCAATTTTCCCTCAAGTGGATGACCTACGGATTATGAATCCATGGGGGGTGTAGGATGAAGATGGTCTCTCTCAAACAACCTTGCAATTAAATATAAGAAAACTCTTGTGTCCCCAACACTCCCAATAAAATGGTAAATTGTATAGGCGCACTATGGATGGTAGATATATGTTTTTATAATCTGAAATTATAAAAAGAGCAAGGTAACGAGTAGTAGAAATGAGCATATACAATATATTAATGCTTGGAAACAAGGCCTAGGGTTCATACTTTCACAAGTGCAATCTCCCAACAATGCTAACATAGTTGAATCATATGATCATCCGTCAACTTGCAACAAAGAATCACTCCAAAGTTCCTATCTAGCGGAGAACATAAGATGAAATTAGTGTACAACCACCTCAAATTTATTCTTTCCAATCAATATTTTGAGCTATTCCTATAAGTGTCACAAACAGCCCTAGAGTTCATACTAGAATAACAACTATGATACATATCAATCAACCCTAATGTGATCTAGATACTCCAATGCCACCTCAAGTATCCGTGGGTAAATTATGTGACACAGGTCAAACAATTTCAGATCTATCATATTCAATCCAACACAAAGAACTTCAAGGAACACCTCAAGATTTCTACGGGAGAATGTGGTATGAAAACGTGCAATCAACCCCTAGGCATAGATCCCCAAGGTCACCGGAATCCGCAAGTGGATGCCATAACATATATCAAGTGAATCAATAGAGTACCCCATTGTCACTACGAGTATCCATATGCAAGACATACATCAACTATTCTCAAACCAAAATTATCAATCCAACATAACGAGATCTCAAAGGGAAGATTCAATTCGTCATAACAAGATAGCAAGGGAATAACACCATATGATCCAACTATATTAACAAAGCCCATGATACATCAAGATCGTGCCATCTCAAGAGGATGATAGAGAGAGAGAGAGATTAAATACATAGCTACAGGTACATACTCTTAGCCCCTAGGGTGAAAAACTCCCTCCTTGTCATGGCCTCCGTCAGGATGATGAAGATGGCCACCGGATATTTCCCCACCTCTAGCAGGGTACTAGAAAGGCTCCAGATGTTTTTTTGTCAATTTAGAGAGTTGCGGTGCCAGAGCTAAGAGTCTCTGTTTATTTTTGAGCCACGTGGGCGCCACAGCCATCAAGGCGCAGCCAGGGGATGGACGCGCCGTGTTGGCTTGTGGCCCATAGGTGGCTCCCCTTCGGTATTTCTTATTTCCTCCAAAATATCATAAATTTTTTTTGGGCAATTCATGAACTTAACAATTGCTATAATGTCACTCCTGTTTAGTTCTAAATAAATCATATAAACTGCATCAAAACCATATAAGTGTTGTAAACATAGGCAAATATGGCATGAATACTTTATAAATTATTGATACGTTGGAGACGCATCAACATCCCCAAGCTTAATTCCTACTCGTCCTCGAGTAGGTAAATGATAAAAGAAGTAATTTATGAAGTGTGAATGCTAGCATAGTGAATAGTTTTGATCATTGATAATTTCAGCCACTTTTGTAGCATCATAACCAGAATTTTTTCTCATAAAGTCATCATGATATAGTAGCAATCAATTCACATTTCGTGGTTCAAACAATGCATTCTCTTGAAACTTAACAATATATGTTCTTAGTCATCAAACCATTTCACTGCATCATCATGTCTAAGTAAGATCTCTACATACTCAATTATCATATAGTCTTCTATGATTGCTAATACTCAGAAAAAGATAGAACAAACAACATCCATCAAACACACAGAAACATAGGGGCTTAAAGTTTAGGCTCCCAACATACTTATCATAAATATAATTTTCAACAATAATGAATCATGACCAAATATATTTGACTGTATATATACATTTGAATCTTCCCCGCCACATGATGCTTTCCAAATAATAGATTGAGGTTGGAATAAGAAGTTGTCTCAAAATGAAAAGTAAGTAACATAAAAGTAAACAGATTGTCCCTTCACAAACGGAAGCAGGGATTTGCAAAGGTGCCAGAGCTCATTGTTTGAAATAGAGATGAATATGTAATTTTGAATGGTGTACTTTTCCTGTCAACGTCACAACACAATTTTTGATATCTTTCGTGCTAATCACACTATTGGTGGTACCCAAACATAATTGAAATTTTACTCCCCCTCCACCATTCAAACACATTCCATGGCTGGCCGAATCCACGGTTGCCCTCCAAACAATCAAATTTCTAGGGGGGTGTTTTTATTTATTCACATATGTATTATGCAAGACTGGGCATCCTTTTTACCAGCCTCTCTCGGGCAATGACAAGTGAATAAACACTCATCTTGAGAATGACCCACTTAGCATGGAAGATAGTGAATGCTTCGTCGCTCCATGAACGGTACGAGCACACAAAACGTATGTTCATTTGAATGTTTAGAGGTGGCACGTGAAAATTTACTTGGAATGCCAATGAAATACCACATATAGGTAGGTATGGTGGACTCTCACGGATGAACCTTGGCTCAAGTATTTGGAGGCACAAGTAGTATCTCTACTTATTACGAAGTTTTGGCTAGCAAAAGGTTCTAAACAAGCACCATAAGTTGGAGGATCCATAACAATATAACTTCTATGAAAATATACCCAAACATAACCATTACATTGTATTCCTTATCCAACTTCAACTATTTGATCAAGGTTGAAAATAATTAATGGGTATTCACAATCATAAAATATGTCCAAGATAATATATCTGTATGTGAAAGTTCTCTTTCTTATGCTAAAAATTCATGAATTGCTTGTATAACCAATACTATGTTTGTCAAACTTCAATACATATTACATTCTAAACCTAATGTGAAACTACTACTAAGCATAAAGCACATGGATAATTTTAGGTTTATGATATTCCATTCATTCACAATTTACTCTTAGGATATGAGTGAAGAACAAGAGTAAACATCAAACTACTCTCAAAATATATAAGTGAAGATCAATGAGTAGTCAAACAATTAAGTAGCTATGTGAGGACTATCTCTCAATAAATATTTTCAGATCTGAGTATTAATTTCAGAAAGCAAACTAAACCAAAAAATAAACTCCAAGAATAGCACATATCATGTGAATTGAATAAAATTTACATCAACATAGGCTAACCGATATTTGTTGACAAAGGGAGGTCGGATGTGTAGCACCCCAAGCTTAGATTCTTGACACTTCTTGTAATATTTACTTGGGGTTCCTTAGGGATCCCCAAGTTTGATATTTCATATCTTGTTCATCCTTTCATATCTTGGTTTCAACTAACTCTCAAAAATTTCATCCACGCAAAACTTCAAAATAACTCGTGAGATAGGTTAGTACACATAAGAATAAATCAACACTTGATGTACTGCCAAGACAATCAGAATCGAGGATCCGTAGACCCAAGAAGGTTCAAACTCTGGGGTCCACTCGCTCTCCTGCCCAATCCTACTTCATAGCCTCACGATTGATGTCTACTATGCAACTTTATTCTTGTAGTCTCATGTTGGGCCTCCAAGCGCAGAGTTTTGTAGGGCAGTAGCAATTTCCCCTCAAGTGGATGACCTAAGGTTTATCAATCCATGGGAGGTGTAGGATAAAGATGGTCTCTCTCAAACAACCCTACAATCAAATAAAAGAAATCTCTTGTGTCCCCAACATACCCAATACAATGGCAAATTGTATAGGTGCACTAGATCGCCAAAGAGGTGGTGATACAAGTGCAATGTGGATGATAGATATAGGTTTTCGTAATCTGAAAATAAAAAAATTGCAAGGTCACAAGTGGTAAATATTGAGCAAAACGATGTATAAATGCTTTGAAATAAGGCCTATGGTTGATAATTTCACTAGTGCAATCTCTCAACAATGCTAATATAATTGGATCACATAAACATCCCTCATCGTGCAACGAAGAATCACTCCAAAGTTCTTATCTAGCGGAGAACATAAGAAGAAATTGTTTGTAGGGTACGAAACCACCTTAAAGTTATCCTTTCCGATTGATGTATCCAAGAGTTCGCACTAAAATAACCAAGTTATCCTTTACGATCGATCTATCCAAGGGTTGATACTAAAATGACCAAGTTATCCTTTCCAATCGATCTATCTAAGAGTTCATACTAGAATAACACCATATGATATGCATCAACCAACTCTAATGTCACCTAGATATTCCAAGGTCACCACAAGTATCCATGAGTTAATTATACGATACACATCAAACCATTTCAGATTCATAATACTCAATCCAACAAAAAACCCTCAAAGAATGCCCCAAGATTTCTATCAGAGAACAAGGTATGAAAAGATGCAATTAACCCCTATGCATAAATCCCCAAGGTCACCGGAATCCACAAGTTGATGCCATAACATATATCAAGTGAATCACTTGAATACCCCAATGTCTTTATGGGTATCCTCATGCAAGACATACATCAAGTGCTCACAAATCCATAAAATTGTTCAATCCGATAATAACAAAATCTCAAAGGGAAAACTCAATTCATCACAACAAGATAGAGAGGGTAAAACACCATATGATCCAACTACATTAACAAAGCCCGTGATACATCAAGATCGTGCCATCTCAAGAACACGAGAGAGAGAGAGAGAGCTTGAACACATAGCTATTGGTACAAACCGTCAGCCCGAGGGTGGACTACTCCCTCCTCATCATGGCCTCCACTAGGATGATGAAGTTGGCCACCGGACATGATCTACCCGCTCCGACAGGGTACTGGAACACCTCCAGATTGGTTTTTCATCGATACAGAGAGTTGCGGTGGCGGAATGATAATTCTAGCATTATTTCTGATGGTTTCTATATTTATAGGTTTTTTCTCGTTGGTTTCATGCGAAGGTGGGCCACGAGGTGAGCACGATACACCAGGGCGCGTAAGGGGGGCCTGGCACTCCCTCGTGGGTGGTACCTTTCGTGGGAACGAGTCTAACAGTAGAAGATACGGACACGAAAGGAGAGGGTAGAGTCCTAGCTAGGGGGAGGATGTACACACGAAAGTTTGAGTTCAGGCCCCTCTCGTGGAGGTAATAAACCTACGTCTTAGTGATCGGGAGCTCTTGTCATGTGGAAATTATGAATTACAGAGGTTGCGAACCCTTGTGCCAAAGGGGAGGGGCAGATTATATAAAGTACGCTGCCCCTCATAAGTGTCAGGCATCCAAGGGTCCGATCATGGGTATAAAGACGAGCGTTACTCGTAACACACATCATAATTACTACTAATGACGACTAGCCTAATGCCTGCCTATTGGCCTCCCTGGGGTGGCTTCTGGTCTTCTGGTGTCGACTGGAAGCGAGGTCTTCCGAGTGATAGGTGATTGTCGAGTGGAGGGAGTAGATGCCGAGTGGATTGAATGTCGAGTGACTTGAGCATCATGGAGAATCCAGTCGGAACTTCCCTTGTAATATTTAAGTCCTCCAATAAAGTGTCCTTAGGTAGGGTATGTAGGTCAGGTGTAGGACCCTACCCTAGGTACATATCCTCGTCATTAGCCCTTGAATGGATTGGGGTTCAAGTGAGAAAGGGAGATCGATGCCATTTTTGACAAGGCATCACACTTCGAAATGAACTTCAGGGTTTCAATGAAATTTGCGTCATTTGAAATCTTTGTCATTCACCCAGATTGATTCTGCCTTGAAAATGTCTAAATGAATTCTAAGTATCAATTATGTTCCGAGTGACTGGAAGGGATCTTGAAACATGAAGAGTCACTCTGTCAGACTCGGATTCCACGGGATTCGAAAATTTGGGAAGCGCGTGCGTCCGCAATGATGATGCCACGACTTGGGCAAGTGGGAGCACGATGCCTCGATTCAGGCGCCACCCATTTTGCCAAGTACCGCGAGACGTCTGTGGTCGAGATACGCGGGGATTTAGCGGGCCCACCAGTCAGCGAGACACTCGACAGAGTATAAAATCCCACCGCGCTGCAGTCCGCGCAGTCTTCTTCCCCCAAATCTCCTCTCTTCCTCCGCCTCCCCTGCTATCAGCGCACTGCTCTACTCCGCCTCGACAATCGCCGTCGCCGCAAAGACGAAGGGGAAGACTAGGAAGCTGGAGCGCGAAGATGGGGGCCGCAAAGGGCAAGGCCAAGAAGCCGTCAACCACATGGTTCACCGTGCCGCTGGGGTGGATCCATGGGGATTTTCTCCCATCAACGGTCACCACCACGGACATCGAGAACCTCGTCGTCGACGGGCTTGTGGTGGAAGGTTCATGGAGGCTTTTGGAGGGAGAACTTGAGCCAGAGCCGCGTGAGGGGAAGCACGTCCTCCTCCTCACCCACGTCGAGAGAAGTTTCTCCATGCCCCCATCCTTTCTTCTGAGGGTTTCTGAATTTCTTCGAAGCCCAGCTCCATCATTTCCCTCCGAATGCCATTTCTTATCTTTCTGCTTTCATCACCATGTGTGAGTGTTTCTGGGTTGTCCTCCCCATTGGGGTCCATTCAAACACATCTTCACCATCAGATATCAGTCGTTCAAGAAGGCCAACCTTGAGGATGATAAAACCCATGTCATCCAATTATGTAGTGGTTTGGGGGTTCAAAAAAGAGCTAGGAGTTCCTTTCCCTCCATGACCTTTCCAGAATCTGTTAGGGGTTGGCAGTTGACTTGGTTCTACTGCAAAGATGTAGCATCTCCCAACATGTCGACTGGTCTCTCCCCTTTTACGTTAGATCAACCTGCCATTCCCAAATCTTTGACAGTGCTAGAGGGGGAAAAGGTCCAGGTGGGGATCTTAGTGGATGTTGTAGTGGCCATTGTCCATGGCGGAGTGACTCGCATGGACCTTCTAGAGACATTTCTCAGTCGACGGATCCAGTCCCTCCAGGCAAGGGACCACACTATGTGGCATTAATCTGCCCCGAAAGAGACGACTCGGAGGCACCCAGAGGAAGTCCCACAGAAAACTGTCGAGCATTGGCTTCAGAGCATCACCGGAGCCTGCGACAATCCCCTGGGAGCCAAGAGGATCAAGCCTTATTCTACCAACCATCCGCCAACAAATCTGGTAAATAATATCTTCGTCGATTGCCGCACTATTCTGTCGAGTGGTTGAATTGTCCGTCGATTGACTTTGATGTTTGAATCTTGTAGGAATGGACGAACATGTACTCGCCTGTGCCAAATGGGAATCAGCCCGAAGATGAAGGGGAGAGCGAGGGCGGCAGCGTGGATGTCGATTACGCTGACGACGGTGAGGATGATTATGAGTTCTCAGGCAAGGAAGAAGAAGAAGTCGAGTCTCCTCCATGCACTGAGCATCGCTCCAAGCTGCGTCAGGACCCCACAACTACTCCAAGCAAGGCTCTGGTGTGAAGTGAGAGAATCCTAAAGCGGGACCGAACCTCAACAGTCAAGTCGAGTGAAAGAGCTACAAAGCAACCCAAGCCCGACGCGCCGAAGCCTCATAAAGCTTTGCCCCACATAAAAATCGATGTGCCCATTGTCTTGATGTAAGTGTTCACTTTCTTTTTTCGCTATTGTGTTGGACTTCAAATTCTTGCTGACCAAGTGGAATTTGGTCTACCAGAGCCGCTACCTCAGTGAAGTCGCCTTCATGGGACGAAGAGGAGCAAATGGACGTGGACACTTCCAACGCGGACACTTCTCAACGAGGTAAAACAAATCATCACTCAGCTCTGTTTCTTGACAATGATTTGCCGATTGAATAATATAATGCTGTCGATTGATGCCCACAGAGATCATTCAATTGGAGGACGATGAAGAACCACCTTGGGGTATGGGGGTGGGGATGTAACCTCAAGCACTCCACGCATACGCGCCCGAAGAACACCATCAGCACAAACACCTCAGAAGTCGACTGCAGCGTCATCCCATGGGGTAGGCAACTCGTCCCGAGCCCGAACTGAGCTCGCGGCTCCATTGTCGAGTGCTCCACTAGCTGCTTCGACCATCGTGGCCTCGACACCAATCGAACAAATCCATACCACCTTAGCTACTCCAGTTGCAACAACGATTCAGCCGGTGACTGCCTTTCCACTGCACCATGTCCTGGAAGACCAAACCGGAGCTGCTAAGTAAGCCATGATCCAGGCGGAGCAAATAATGTTGCACACCAAGGAGGCGTATGAGGCCAGCAAGCTGGCTTACGATGCCAGCGCGGCTCTTCGCACCAACGTCCGAGTAAGTGCGATTTTAAGTACATTTCCAATTGAATGCTTGTCTTTCTTGATTGTACATCCAATGGGTGTTTTCCTTTTATAGAATATTTGTATGTTCTCCACTCGAATAGATCATGTCTTAGTCAAGTAGATTTCGGTCCAGTGGGGGCACGCTGAGTGCACCCACTTGGTGTAGTCCCCGAGACCGTTGTCGAATGTGATGACATCGGTAGGGGTCTTAGAGTTGTTTTGGACACCACTCGACAGATCGAGTGATAAAAGGTCCAATGGGGGCACGCCGAGTGCACCCACTGGGTGTAGTCCCCGAGACTACTGTCGAGTGCTAGCACTGGCGGGGGTCTTAATAGAGACGATATTCACATGCTTGCACGCATTTTTTTATTTTCTTGCCACTCGACAGATCGAGTGTTAGCAGATCTAGTGGGGGCACGCTGAGTGCACCCACTAGGTGTAGTCCCTGAGACCACCATCGAGTGCTTGCATCGGTGGGGGTCTGATAGAGGCCATCGTATGCTCCAACAGGGCAGACCTTGTCGAGTGATTTAGGAACCAGTGAGGGCACGCTGAGTGCACCCACTAGGTGTAGTCCCTGAGACTACTGTTGATCGTTGATGATGAGCAGTAGTCTTAAGAACTTGACCTCAGGGTTCTTTGTTGTACGCGGAGTATGCTTGACACTTGACTCGTCGAGTGAACTCTTTGCTTTAGCGGCACCACTCCGAAGCTACCTTGTAGGTTTCATGGATATCATTGCCATCAACCATGATATGATGGGGGTTTCATGGACATCATTTCATCAACCATGATATGACGCTTTTTCAGGAGTGTCGGGTGGGGCGGGGGACCGTCATCCGGTCGACTATTCTTGACCCTTTCCACTCAGGAGTGGAGGAATGTCCATGTCGACTGAACTGGTGTTTTGTTGATTTCAGTGAGCTTGTGAAATTGGCACCCAGTACAAGGACTTGGAGGAGGAAAGGAACTAGCTACGATTGGATCTTGAGGTCTCCAAGAATAGCCTGGAACATGCGCGGACTGAGCTGAGGACTCTGGGAGGTCATCTTTGTCGACCCAATGCATTCTTACTCTCACTTTCCATCCTTTGAACTGAGTGCTCTCACTCGAACAGACGTGCATGATGAAAATCATTGACTCCAAGCGCTACTCAACAATGCTATTTCTTTAGATACCACGAAGAAAGCATTATAGGACAAGGACAAGGCGCTTGCTAACGGTCAAAAGGTGGCGAAGGATAAAGCTGAAGTTGCTGAGAAGAAACTTGCTGCCACCAAGAAGATAGAGGAAGAAAACTCCAAGCTGAAACTGTAACGGAGTGAGATGATCAAGAAGACTGAACAACTGACCAGGAGGAGCCATGGTTTGGAGAAGCACTTGGGAGAATTCGCGAAGAAGATGTTCATCACGCTCGACGGTAACTTCCCTTGTCGAGTGAATTTCCTCAATTCCTATAGGCTATTAATGTAACCATCTTTCCATTCCTCTCTACATATAGAATTCTTCCAGGACTTTGGAAAAGAAACTGAAGAGATTGAGCCCAACCTAGATCCCACTAAGTCTCCTGTTGGAGATGCTATGGCCATGAACATGTTCCGCCTCAACATACCTCTTCAAGGTGTTCAAGCATACATCATTTGACTAAAGCATGCGCTGGAGAAGATTGACAAGGAACTTTGGCCTGAAGACACTCTCCAACTGATCTTCCATCCATGATGACTCGTATCAAACGAGATCACCATTCGAGTGCAAGCTTGGAAGAAGTCAGCTACACGCTGTGGAGCCGATGTGGAGCTTTCACTTGTCAGAGACCATTGCAAGGAAGCAAGAGAGAACAAGTTGAAGGACCTCCGAGTGATGAACACGAAGAAACTTCAGTTCGAGGACTTCATGGAGACCTTCATCGAAGCAGCCACTCGGATCACAGACAAGATCGACTTGGACACATTCGTCGAGCCAGCAAGTCCATCCGGTGCTTAAAGCACTTTATTCACAGTAAAAAACTTTATTTGCCTCGGAATGCCGAGTGAAAATGTGTTGGTCATGAAACTTCATTCAGGCCTTAAGCCTGACCTTTGCTTGCGGTGAAACTTTTATTCGTGTTGAAACCTTCAAATTTATCCGCATTTAGTTTTCAATCGTTTGCTCCACTGAATCTATTTTTAACTTAGACGAAAGCTGGTTCGCAGCTAAGCCCCTGAGCGTGAGGATCGCTTGACACTCGAAGTGATTTAGAACTTAGACGAAGACTGATTCATGGCTAAGTTTCTGAGTGAATGGACTGTTATGCACTCGGAAAAGTTTTTAACTTAGGCGAAAGCATGTTCGCAGCTAAGCCCCTGAGTGTGAGGATTTCTTCACACTCTGAGTGATTTTGAACTTAGACTAAGACTACTTTGTGGCTAAGTTTCTGAGAGAATGAACTGTTATCCACTCAGAAAAGTTTTTAGCTTCGGCGAAATCATGTTCGTAGCTAAGCCCCTGAGTGTGAGGATTGCTTGGCACTCGGAGTGATTTTAAATTAGACGAAGACTGGTTCGTAGCTAAGTTACCAAGTGAATGGACTTCTATCCACTCGGTAAAGTTTTGAACTTAGGTGAAAGCATGTTCGCAGCTAAGGCCCCGAGTGTGAGGATTGCTGGACACTCGGAGTGATTTTAAACTTAGACAAAGACTGGTTCATAGCTAAGTTACTATGTGAATGGCCTGCTATCCACTCGGCAAAGTTTTTAACTTAGGCGAAAGCATGTTCGCAGCTAAGCCTCCGGGTGTGAGGATTGCTCGACACTCGAAGTGATTTTAAACTTAGACGAAGACTGGTTCGTAGCTAAGTTACCGAGTGAATGGACTGCTATCCACTCGACAAGGATTTTAACTTAGGCGAAAGCATGTTCGTAGCTAAGCCCCCGAGTGTGAGGATCGCTCGACACTCGGAGTGTTCCCAAATGTGAAATTGCACGATCGGAATCGACAAAAGACTGCGGAAGTCATACTTGCATAAACATCACTGTCTGAAGTACTTTTATTACATCAACACAACTCTGTTTTCAGGTATAGAAACGACGGAGCAAATCTGCATTCCAGGTCGCGGCTCGTCGCTCTTCTTCTTGAGGTTGTAGGGACAATAAGCTCCATTGTTCAACACCTTAGTGACGATGAAGGGTCCTTCCCACGCTAGGGCGAGCTTGTGAAGACGCTGTTGATCCACTCGGAGCACCAAATCACCTTCATGAAACGATCGACTCTTAACGTGCTTCGCGTGGAAATGTCCCAAAACTTGCTGGTATGTAGTTGTACGAATCAGATACATCTCTCGCTCCTCTTCTAGGAGATCCATGCCATCCTGTCTCGCTTGCTCAGCTCCAGCTTCGGAATACAGATCCACTCCAGGGGAGTTATGAAACAAGTCACTCAGCAGGACAACTTCGGCTCCATAGACCAGGAAAATGGAATTCTTCCAGTCGACCGAGTAGGAGTTGTTCTTAATCCCCATAAAACAGATGGCCACTCAGACACCTAGGCTCTGACTACATGTTCCAAATCTCGCATGAGATGAGGCTTCAGACCTTGCAGGATGAGACCATTGGCTCGCTTAGCTTGGCCATCGGTTTGGGTGTGTGCAACTAATGCATAATCGACCGAGTGCCTTGGAAGAAGCAGAAGTGTCTGAACTCTTCCGAGTCGAAGTTTGATCCGTTAACTAGGATAATGCTGTGGGGAACTCCATAACGGTATATTATCTCTCTCATGAATTTGATCGCAGTGCGAGAGTTCAATTTCTTTATAGGCTTGGCCTCAATCCACTTTGTAAACTTGTCGACAGCAACAAACAAATGAGTAAATCCACTCTGTCTAGTCCGAAAGGGACCAACCATATCCAAACCCCAGACAACGAACAACCAAGCGAGGGGAATGGTCTTCAGAGCAGACACAGGTTTGTGAGACAAGTTTGCATAAAACTAGCACCCTTCATAGTGATCAACAATGTCCTTGGCCATCTCATTGGCACGGGCCAGAAGAAACCATATTGATACGTCTTAGTGACAATTGTCCGAGAAGACGCATGATGGCCGCAAGTTCCCAAATGGATTTATTCCAGGATCTTTCGACCTTCTTCCAGGGAAATGCATCGCTGTGTCACACTAGTTACACTTTCTCTGAACAGTTGATCATCCATCATAGTGAAAGCTTTGGATCTGCACATGATCTGCCGGGCTTCAGTCTCATCTTCAGGGAGTTCTTGCCTCAAAATATATGAAATATAGGCCACTGTCCAGTCGGGAATGATGACCAAAACCTCCATGACCAGATCAATAACTATAGGAACATCAACTTCAGTCAGATCAGAGGCGCTCATAGCTTCCGGGGGCTCTTCGGTGAATGGATCTTCCTGTACCGAAGGAGTATGAAGATTCTCTAAGAATACATTGCTAGGGACAGGACTCCAAACAGATCCGATCTTTGCCAACTCATTGGCTGCTTGATTCTTCACTTGTGGGACATGATGAAGTTCCAAACCTTCAAATCTCTTCTCAAGTTTTCTAACAACATTATAGTATACATGTTGGAAATATGCCCTAGAGGCAATAATAAATTAGTTATTATCGTATTTCCTTGTTCATGATAATCGTTTATTATCCATGCTATAATTGTATTGATCGGAGACTTAGATGCATGTGTGGATACATAGACAAAACAATGTCCCTAGTATGCCTCTAATAGACTAGCTCGTTGATCAAAAGATGGTTAAGGTTTCCTAGCCATGGACATGAGATGTCATTTGATAATAGGGTCACATCATTAGGAGAATGATGTGATGGACAAGACCCAAACTGCAAACGTAGCATATGATCGTGTCAGTTTATTGCTACTGTTTTCCGCATGTCAAGTATGTGTTCCTATGACCATGAGATCATGCAACTCACAGATATCGGAGGAGTGCCTTGTGTGTATCAAACGTTGCAACGTAACTAGGTGACTATAAAGGTGCTCTACAGGTATCTCCGATGGTGTCTGTTGAGTTGGCATGGATCGAGACTGGGATTTGTTACTCCGTGTGACGGAGAGGTATCTCGGGGCCCACTCGGTAATGCAACATCACAATAAGCCTTGCAAGCAATGTGAATAATTGTTAGTTGCGGGATCTTGTATTACGGAATGAGTAAAGAGACTTGCCGGTAACGAGGTTGAACTAGGTATGGAGATACCGACGATCGAATCTCGGGCAAGTAACATACCGAAGAACAAAGGGAACGTTATACGGGATTAACTGAATCCTTGACATAGAGGTTCGACCGATAAAGATCTTCGTAGAATATGTAGGAACCAATGTGGACGTCCAGGTCCCGCCATTGTTTATTGACCGTAGATGTGTCTCGGTCATGTCTACATAGTTCTCGAACCCGCAGGGTCTGCACACTTAAGGTTCGGTGACGTTTCGGTAGTGTAGAGTTATGTATGGTGGTGACTGAAGTTTGTTCGGAGTCCCGAATGAGATCCCGGACGTCACGAGGAGCTTCGGAATGGTCCGGAGGTAAATACTCATATATAGGAAGTCCCAGTTTGGTTTCCGGAAAAGTTTCGGGCTCATCGGAAGTGTATCGGGAGTGCCGGTAGTGTACCGGTATACCTCCGGGAGGGGTACTTCGACCCCAAGAGGTCCATGGGCTGTGGGAGAGTATTAACCAGCCCTTATTGGGCTGGGAAAACAGCCACAAAGGCCAATGGCGCAGGAGAGGAAGTCCTAAAGCAAAAAGTGGAAAATCAGCCAATAGGAGGCAATCCTACTCCAACTAGGATTGGAGGTGAAGTAGGATTGCTTCCCACCTCCTATTTCGGCCGACCCAAAGGCCTTGGCTGCCTCTCCTCTCCTCTCCTCCTATATATACTAGTGGATTGGGTGGTTTTTGGACAGAATTTCCGGCCACGTGCTACCCGTTCCACCGGTGCATAGTTTCTCCTCTAGATCGGTTTTCTGCAGCGCTTAGGCGAAGCCCTGCCGGAATTGCTCCACCACCATCACCGGAGCGCCGTCACGCTGCCGGTGAACTCTCTCTCCTCTCCACCTCCTCTCGCTAGATCGATACGGTGGAGATCGTCATCATGCTGCACGTGTGCTGAACGCGGAGGTGCCGTCCGTTCGGCGCTAGATCGGAAGTACCATGATCGAGATCGCGAGACGGTTCGTGATGTGATCACGGATTGGATCGTGATGAGTTCGCAGGACAGATCGTGATCAAGATCGTGAGACGGATCGTGATGAGTTCGTGGGACGGATCATGATGTGTTCGCGGGACGGTTCGTGATTGGATCGCGGGACGCTCGGCGATTTGGATCGCAAAGAAGTTCGACTACACCAACCGCGTTTCTTAACGCTTCCCGCTTCGCGATCTACAAGGGTACGTAGATCCACTCTCCCTCTCGTAGATGCTCATCACCATGGATAGGTTTGCGTGTGCGTAGGAAATTTTTTGTTTCCCATGCGACGTTCCCCAACAATACAGTCATAGCAGGGTTACGAACATCCCACTATTTCATCACTTGATTGACCACCAAATCCGAGTTGCCATAAACCATGAGGCGCTTGACGCCGAGTGAGATGGCCATGTGCAACCCATACAAGAGTGCTTCGTATTTTGCATCGCAACCCATACAAGAGGAATCAAACTGAATCTGCAAGACATAACTGAGTTTGTCCCCTTTCGGATATACCAAAACCATGCCAACACCGGACCCATTGAGCATTTTCGAACCATCAAAGAACATGGTCCAGTGTGTCGAGTGAATCTGGATTGGCTACTGCTATTCAATCCACTCGGCCAAGAAATCAGCCAGTGCTTGAGACTTGATCGCTTTCTTGGTTTCGAACTTGATGTCAAAGTATAGCAGCTTAATCTCCCATTTAGCCACTCGACCAGTCGCATCTCGATTGTTGAGGATCTCAGTTAATGGAGCATCACTGACGACTGAAATTGAGTGGTCCTGAAAGTAGTGTGCCACCTTCTTCGCTCATAGATCGATACCATAAACGAGCTTCTAGTAATGCGGGTACCTTTGCTTCGAAGGTGTCAACACTTCAGAAATGTAGTAGACTGGGTGTTGGACCTTGTAAGCCTTGCCTTCCTCTTCCCGCTCAACAGTCAGAACCGTACTGACGACCTGATTAGTGGCTGCGATGTACATGAGCAAAGGCTCTTTGTTGTGTGGAGAAGCAAGCACCAACTTGGTGGAAAGCAGGGCTTTGAGCTCAACAAACACTGCTTCAGCTTCTGGAGTCCACTCGAACGTGTCAGACTTCTTCATCAGTCAGTACAGAGGCAATGCCTTCTCACCGAAACGAGAAATGAATCGACTCAATGCTGCCAAGCAACCTGTGAGCTTCTGAACATCGTGCACTCGCACTGGACTTTTCATTCGGGAAATGGCATTGATTTTCTCAGGGTTGACGTCGAGTCCTCGTTCGAAAATGAGAAAACCGAGTAACTTGCTGCCAGGAACACAGAAAGTACACTTAGCCGGATTCAGTTTGATATCATATCTCCTCAGATTAGCGAATGTCTCAGCCAAGTCAGCCAACATGTCAGAACCTTTGTGGGACTTGATGACAATATCGTCCATGTAAGATTCGACATTCAGAGGGATCTTGCCGAGTAAACACTTCTGAACCATGCGCATGAAAGGAGCGCCGGCATTCTTCAAACCAAAAGGCATGGTGATATAACAGAAACACCCAAATGGGCTGATGAATGCTGTTTTTATTTTATCCAGGCCAAACAAATGGATCTGATGGTAACTGGAAAATGCATCTAGAAATGATAAACACACCCAGATGTTGAGTCGACTATCTAATCGATGCAAGGGAGCGGGAAATGATCTTTCGGGCAAAACCGATTGATATGCTTGAAGTCAATACACATGCAAAGAGACTTGTCATTCTTGGGGACCATGACGACATTCGAGAGCCACTCAGAGCGGTAAATCTCCCGAATGAACTTAGGTGTCAAGAGATGAGCCACTTCTTGGCCGATTGATTTATGCTTCTCCGCTACCGACTGACGCAAATGCTCTCTCACCGGCTTGTCCTTCGGATCAACTCTCAGTAAGTGCTCAGCCTGTTCCCTGGGAACCCCCGGCATGTCAGCAGGCTTCCATGCGAAGATGTCCTAGTTCTCATGGAGGAACTGGATGAGCTCGACTTCCTATTTGCTGTCAAGTGTTGTTGATATGTTGGTCGGGGCAGTAGGTTAATCTATCAGGTGAATGTGCACCTTTTTCACTTCCCCTGCCGACTGAAAAGCTGACTCTGAAGCAGGCTTCTTAACACGCAGCAAATCATCACGGTCAGCGCTTTTCTTGTACTCTTCTAGCTCGACCATAGCCATCTGGTGATCAGAAATTCTGGAGCCCTGCTGGAGGCACTCCTAAGCCCTTTGTCGATTGCCAGTGACCCTTGGTCCCATGGATCTTCAGTTTGAGATACACGTAACATGGACGGGACATGAAATGGGCATAAGCAGGTCGACCAAGGATAGCATGGTATGCGCTTTGGAAGTCCACGGCTTCAAACATCAATTTCTCTTTACAAAAAATTTAATCCGTCCCGATCACCACATCCGGTGCAATCTGGCCGAGTGACCTGGGTTTCTTCCTTGGGATGACTCCATGGAACTACATGTTTCTCTCACTGAGTCGGGACATCGGAATGCCCATTCCCTTCAGGGTATCTACATACAAGATGTTCAGTCTGCTTCCTCCGTCCATGAGGACCTTGCAGAGTCGAGTGCCCCTACAACAGGATCAACCACCAAAGCCTGTCGATCGGGGGTGGCAACGTGAGCAGGATGATCGGACTGATCAAATGTGATGGCAGTTTGAGACCACTTGAGGTATGTGGGGGTCGTACGCATGACCATGTTGACTTCTCTATTTATAACGTTCAATCAACTCTTGCTTTCAACATCAGAAAAAATCATCAGTGTGGCGTTAACATCGGGAAAAGTTTCTTTGTCTTCATCATCATCCTTTTCAGGGGTTTTCTCACTCGACGGGCCTTCCTTGAACGGCTGGATCAATAGACGGCACTGTCGAGTGGTATGCTTGGGCAATATCAGATTGCCCTCTGCATCTTTCCTCATGTGGATCGCACACAATAAATCCATAACATCAGTTCCTAATTGATTTTTTCCTTTCTTGGGGTTGAACTGTCCCTTGGACTTCCCCTTATTCTTCCCTTGTGCCGCCAGAGCTGCTGCCTTTGCGTGAATAGGGCCATCAACGTTTCGCTTCTGTTCCGACTAGAATTGCCGCCGGCATCATTGTCGACTGCTTTTCCTTTGCCGCTGCGGAGGCGATCTTCTTCTTCGTTGTTGGCGTACCGAGTGGCGATTTCCATCATCTTACTTAGTGAAATATCAGATGTTTGCCCAAACTTCATGTAAAGCTCTCTATACTTCACTCCGGCCTTGAAAGCACAAACATCCTGATGCTCGAAAACATTCTCCACTATATGATGGAAAGTGGACCAACGCTGAATGTAATCTCTCAATGACTCGTTGGGCTTCTGAACACAATGTTGCAAATCAATCAAACCAGCAAGATGCTTGCAAGTGCCCTCAAACATTCGGATGAACACTCGGACTAGATCTTCTCAGCAATGGATGCTAGAAGGAGCCAAACAATTCAGCCATGCTCGGGCCAAACCATCCAACATCAAAGATAGATGCTTCATTGCAATGTTGTTGTTACCACCACCAATTTGAACAGCCACTCGATAATTGTCCAACAATGTCTCTGGCTTTGACTCGGTAGAAAACTTGCCTATCCCAGCTGCCAACCTAAAGCTAGGGGGAATCTCTGCAGAACGAATGGCTCTGCTAAAGCACTCGGGACCAGAAATAACAGCATTGCTGCCACTCGGGTAATCCCCGTCGAAATCATCTCAGTGGGCTCGGCCTCTGTTGATTCACCTCTGAGTGAGGACGTCTCTTGCATCAAACCCTGGATTCCGCTCCTCATCAAACGGGCGCCTATCGTCCTGGTGCCGGGGCACGTATGGACCACTTCGCGGAGGAGTGGGCACTCGACGGTGGTCATCACGGTGAAACTGATCTCGTCCCTGATCCCTAAACTGATCCTCACGGAAGCCTCCGCCCCTGCGATGCAAAGGTGATCCAGGACTGTGTGTCGACTGAACAGTCTCTGCTCTTGGCGAATTACTGTGTAGTCTATTGCGCGACTGTGAAACAACTGAATTTTGGTGTTGCGTTGATCAAGCAGCACTCTGATCTACAACAAACCCCTACTAGCCTCTGAACGTGACAACTAAATGGAATCTGCTATCCTAACTGCTAGTGCAACATTTAAAACTTGAGTACAATATACATCAACGTTGTTCTGTGAACCACTCAGGAACAGCTATCGCTGACGTCGATTAGGAGCTGGTGGACGCTGGCGAACGCGCTCATCTAGTTCCCTCTAGAGCTCTTCGAGCCGAATGCGTGTGTCCTCCAAGGGCTTAGCCCCAGTGGTTGCACTGACGATGGGCGTATGGAGGACCTCTTCATCTCGGTGCGGCTGTTCATTCGACGCCCCACAAGCCTCTCATCTGCCGTGGCCGAAGCCCGATGGCGGGCTCTGATGAGAACCAGCCATAAGAACCTCCGCTGCAGGATTGCAGCTCTCGCACTCGGAGGGAATGTTAGACTGATCGGAGTCCGATTCGAACACGCCGTGAAGTGACTCCGCATGCTCGACCGCACGCCGTGAAGGGGGGAAATGCAACCTCGCAGAAGTCACTTAAACGCCTGCCCCAAGGTGGGTGCCAACTATCGTGGGAACGAGTCTGGCAGTAGAAGATAGGGGTACGAAAGGAGAGGGCAGAGTCCTAGCTATGGCGAGGATGTACACATGAATGTTTGAGTGCATGCCCCTCTCGTGGAGGTAATAACCCTATGTCTCAGTGCTCGGGAGATCTTGTCATGTGGAAAGTATGAATTGCAGAGGTTGCAAACCCTTGTGCCAGAGGGGAGGGGCGGCTTATATAGAGTATGCCGCCCCTCATAGGTGTCAGGCATCCAAGGGTCCGATCATGGGTATAAAGACGAGCGTTACTAGTAACGTACATCATAATTGCTACTAATGACGACTGGCCTAACGTCTGCCTATTGTCCCCCTCGGGGTGGCTTCTGGTCTTTTGGCATCGACTGGAAGTGAGGTGTTCCGAGTGATAGGTGATTGTCGAGTGGAGGGAGAAGATGCCGAGTGGATTGAATGTCGAGTGCCTTGAGCATCATGGAGAATATAGTCGGAACTTCCCTTGTAATCTTTAAGTCATCCAATAAAGTGTCCTTAGGTAGGGTATGTAGGTCAGGCCTACGACCCTACCCTAGGTACATATCCTCGTCAGTACCCACCATGTGGCTCTTCTGGCCCTCCCACAAAGCGTCTAGTGCCTCTTTTGTTCCAAAAAAATCATCAAAAAGTTTTGGGCGATTCTGGGAACTTTCATTTTTTGCACAAAATACAATACCACAGTAGTTTTGCTGAAAACAACGTCAGTTCGGGTTAGTTCTAAATAAATCATATAAAGTGCATCAAAACCATATAAAAGTATTGTAAACATAGGTGAATATGGCATGAATACTTCATAAATTATCGATATGTTGGATACGTATCAACATCCCCAAGCTTAATTCCTACTCGTCCTTGAGTAGGTAAATGATAAAAGAAATAATTTATGAAGTATGAATGCTAGCATAGTGCATAGGTTTCATCAATGATAATTTCAACCACTTTTCCTAGCATCATAACAGAAATTCTTTCTCATAAAACTCATCATGATAAAGTAGCAACCAATTCACATGTTACGGTTCAAACAATGAATTATCTCTAAACTTAACAACCTATGTTCTTAGTCACCAAATAATTGCAATTCAACTTATTCTCAACAAAGGGTAAGTAAGAGCTCCACATACTGAATCATCATGTAGTCTTCTATGATTGCTAGTACTTAAAGCATATTTTTAGAACAAATGTCACCCATCGAACCCATAGAATGATAGAGTCTTAATGTTTTGCCTCCCAACTCATTTATCGTAGAGATAATTTTCAACAATAATAAGTCATGATCAAATATGTTTGACTGGCCATATGTGCCTAGATATTTCCCCACCACATGATGCTTCCCAACTAATAGAAGTAGGCTGGAATAAGAAGTTGACTCAACTTTAAAAGTAAATAACATGAAAGTAAATAGATTGTCCCTTCGCAGAGGGAAGCAATGATTTGCATATGTGCCAGAGCTCATTGTTTAAATCAGAGATAAATATAGTTTTGGGAGGTGCACCCTTCCTGCCAACGTTACGACCAAGAGTTATCAATATCTTGCATGTTAAGCACATTAGGGGAGGTTCCCAAGTAGTAGAAGTAAAGGTTTGCTACCCCTCCACCAACAAACACACTCCACGGCTAGCCGAATCCATCGGTACCATCCATACCAACAACATTCCTGGGGGAGTTTTGTTTAATTATTTGCTTTTTTACGGGATTGGGAATCCATATTACCGCCCCTCTCGTGCAAGGACGGGTGAATAAACACTCATCACGAGAATAATTTGCTTAACATGGAAGATACTGACCGCCCTCTGTCACTCCATGAGCGGTCTATGCACACAAAACAAATGCTCATTTCAAATTTTAGATGTCGCTGTCGGCGTTCTGGGACCGGGCGTACCCAGACCTGCCAGTCTACAGCCCAGGGCGCAGCCCACTTCGACGGCCTGGTATGGACCAACGCGACCTCACTGAAGAACAAGGTCTTCGCGGGAGCTCCACCCTCGCGAGGGGAACGACACCAAGATCCCCGGGGGGAAGAGTCCTCCCCAGGTTGCCTCCCGAGTGGCGGAGATCTCTATGCGGCACTCAGCCTCGGGAGGTGAAGGATGACGCAAGGAGGGCCAAGTAGGCACCAGCACGCGCAGAGAAGACAGTTTCCTCTTTGGTGCAAAGGAGGCAAAGACGTAGGAAAGTTCCCAAAGCGTCCCCAAAGGTTTCCATTATGCTACAACAAGACCAAGACCATGAGCCCAGCAGGACGAACGTCATCGTTGAGCCCACCTCTGCATCACCACCAGCTACTTTGCAAGCGAAGACCACCTTTCGTCAGGATAAGGGTGTACTCCTTGTCCACCTTAGAATTTGGCCGTTGTGGGATCCCTTCCCGCCATTGCGATAAGGGATGAGGACCCGGGCCACTATAAATAGAGGATAAGCCGCTCAGTAGAGATAGACATATCAAACACCTCTCAAGCGCCCTCGCGAGGTTGCACGCTACTGTACTAGTTCATCCACAAACTCTCGCGAATGTTACCCTTTGTGGGTTTAAGACTCCATAAATGTGAACGTACGATAGCACCACCTATCAGAACCACGGGAAAAATCTTCGTGTCCTTCATGTGTTTGATCTCCCTATCTCAACTCTTTACTTTCATCTGCAATGTCTTTACATTCCACTACTATACTTGATGACTTGCATGTGTAGGGTGTGCTAGACTTGCTATAATTGCTAAAATCTGCAAACACTTAACTTTGCACCTTGTCTAGATTTTAAATTCCTACTAGTAGTCTATTCAACCCCTCTAGCCATACTCTTCTATTGATCCCACAATTGGTATCAGAGCATTGGTCTCCATTGCTTTGGTTTCATCACCATGGAGGAAGACGCATGTGTCTAGTGTGGAAAGTTTGTATTGTAGGGTGCCTATTCTTGATGGAGAGTACTATAGTAAATGGAAGAATGCCATGATTGATCTATTTACCAAATTCCATTTGATAAAACATATTGAAAATCCCTATGTGTTCCCCATTGATGAATTGCATCCCACACACGAAGAGGAAATTGACATGATTGGCAACCTTAGAACTGTCAATCTTATTGTTAGGGCTTTACCAAGATTTGTGCTTTCTCAATTGAAGAACTTTGCATGTGCTTATACTTTGTGGAATGATTGGAGAAACGATATCCAAATCTTATATTAAGTAATCTTGATGAAATTCTTCATAAAATTGTTGCTTTTCACAAAATGAAGCCTAGTGATCCAAGCTTTGATAAATGCCTGTTTGAGCTTCATGATCTTATGCGTGCTAAAGGAGATGTCAAAACTATCAACAACATTACTATTGAAGCCATTCACATTCATAAACTTGAACATTGTCATGGTTATGATTCTAACGAGTCTCTTGGTTTCTATGACGAGGAGATTCCATCAAATGATGACAATGAAGAACATGGATACTATGATGAAGATGAGTTGTTCGACATCGAGCATGAAAAGACCATGAAGAATCTAAGTCTAATGGAAAACTTCAAGGATTAGATGTCCGGTGTAAAAGAGTGGATTCTCGACAGTGGATGCACAGATCACATGACTGGTCATAAAGACATGTTCCAAGAGATCACACCTAATCAAGGTCCTTAGAGGTACGTGACCTTTGGAGACAACTCTAAGGGTAAGGTACTTGGCCTTGGTAAGGTGTCCATATGCCAGGAGCCCCTCAAGGATGCGGAGGGGTTCCCACCCATTCCCAAGTGGAAGCCCCATGCTGCGCGTTGGTGGACAACACTGCCCTCCAATTGCTATGCCCACGCAATGTGGATGGCCTACGCTCCCGAAGACGAAGATTAAGACTAGCCTAGGTGCCGGACGCGGCTTTATTTTCTTTTCTTGTGTTCGAATTCGCCAACTTTTTTGGAAAAAAACTGAGGTTTTTTCAATCATGCTTTAAGGAAAAAGGGTCAGGGATTTCTTCTCATTGTCGTTTCCTATCTTGAAATTTCTCTCTTCGGGTTGAGACTTGCCTTCTCCTCTTCCCCTCGAACCCCGCGAGTGGGGGCTATGGGGAAAGGTGCCTGCACCTCGCCAAGGCCTTGGTGCCCTATTCCTCACGTGGCGCTCCCGAGTGAGTTAGCAAGCGCGTGTTGCTTTATACTCACCCGGGGGTCCGCTACGGCCTGGCGCACCATGTTCGAGCATCTAGAGGCTTGCGCCTCCCAGGGCAGGAAACAAAAAAAATTCGGGAGGTGCTTAGCATCAAGGGGGGATCCTGAGCAACGCACCTCAGGAGCCTTACGGGTCATATAGCCCCTCGCCCCTTGGTACCGTCCCGGTGATCCGGACGCCCCAAGAGTGTCGAGGCCTCGCCCCATTGTCGCGTCCTGGTGATACAGATGCCGCAACGATGGTCGAGGAATGTGCGAGACTGGGACTTGTCGATGTAAAGCGCTGCTTGAGCGTCAAGGGGGGCTCCTGAGCAATGCGCCTCAGGAGCCTTATTGGTCATATAGCCCTTGCCCCTTGGTGTCGTCCTGGTGATCTGGATGCCCCAAGGGTGTCGAGGCCTCGCCCCAAAGTCGCGTCCTAGTGATCCGGACGCCCCAACTGTGGTCGAGGAATGTGCAGGACTGGGGCCCGCCGACATAGAGTGCCTAAAGGGATCCCAACCTTCTTCACTCGTAAGAAGAAGAAGCCCCTCAGGACATCTAGACTCCCTAAGTGCCTCTTCTTGCCCCCCGACATCGAAGCCTACCACGAGCGTGTCAAGCTATGTACCCTAATCACGACCAGCAGGAAGTATCAGTTAATAGCAACACATGGACCGGGGCATATGATAAGAGTGCTAATAAAAGGGCGCAAGTACCAAAGTTCATTACACGCCCAAAGGCCCCCCATCATTCTCTGGTTGCATGAAAAGGAAAAGAGAGAGAAATTAAAGAAGCCCCCTCGAGGGATGCCGCTCCGGAGGCCCTGGCTTTGGCATGCCACTGCTCAGTCGGAGTCCTCCTCTTCCTTGATGGACCCATGGAGGCATGCCGGCGTGGCCGCTTCATGGGCGGGGCAGCGATGCTGTAGCAGCTGGCTATCCCCGGAAGTCCGGACGCGAGGGCGTGGTGGTGCGTTATAGCTGGTGTCACTCGGGTTCTCCTAGGAGGAGCTGTCTCTGCTGCTGGAATGTCGACAGCTGTCGCCAAGGGCAAGCTCATCTCGAAGTTCGTCGTTGGTGACACCCTCCGGGCAGCACATCAAGTGTCCACCATCTTCCCCGAAGACCTTGACAAAAAGTGTCAAGGCACCATCATGCTTGAAGAGGAGCATGAGCCTCCCCTCTAGGCCATGGGCGCGAGCGAAGGTTCGCCATCCGTGGCTTAGGAAGGCGTGGCATGCGGGGGTAACCTCGACCTCCACCCACAGCTCGTCACTACAACAACCATCGGCCCACAGCCACAGATCGGCGGGCTCGCTATCCTGTAGAGCCTCCACAAAGAAGTGCGGGAGCAGCAATCAAGGGACCAACGGCTTCTCCACCAACACTAAGAACTTCTAGCCCGCATCGGCATGCAGGCATGCAAGCACGGTGGCCGGGCGCCTGTTGCGGGCCTCACTCCCCGTCCACGGCCACCGCACCAGCCGCTTCTGCTGGTCCTAGCTGAGGCACGAGTCCACGCGAAAGCACAACCGTGCACTCGGGGTGCATCCGTTGATGCCTCAGCGTACTTGCGTGGGCGGCCCTGGCCTCCCTTGGGAGGCTAGTGTTCCGGCCCCATCTGGCAGGCCTTCCCCTTCTCGGCAGCAAAAAACCTCCTCACTAGCGTCATGATCTAGGAAGCAGAGGATGAAGGAGCAAAGAGTAAGAATGGGTTGGGGGCTCCACCCCACCTCCCCCGCCCATTTATAACCAGGAGTAGGCCAACCGGAACATCTCCTCATCCTGAGCAGTCAAGCCCGTTGACGTGCGCCAACTATAGATCAGATGGGGCGGCATTCGAGGCACCGTGAGGAGCGGAGGCACTCTACAGCCCTTGGATTTCACGTGATGGACTCAATCGACACGCAACCCTTCTTCACGTCGCCTCACCTGCCCTAGTCGGGGTCACATCCGAGTGCCCCGGAGAGTGAGAACACAAGGAGGCAATAACATTCAAGGAAAAGTCAATGATGGCCGGCACGGCATGCAGGCGTCGCTTCGTCCTGTCTAGGTGCGGTTGCCAACGACCTCGGGGAATGGAGGCATCAACGCCTCGGTGTGTGACGCATGTCGAACCTGGCCTATAGGCATTTGGGCCCCATGGCGCTCCGGACCTTCTTCAAAGGCTTTGCTCGGAAGCCAGCTCGAGCGTGCCTTGGGCCCGGGGACTACTGTCGGCGTTCTGGGAACAGCGTTACCCAGACTTGCGTGCCTACGGCCGAGCGCATGCCCCACCTCGATGTCCAAGCATGGCCCGACGCAGCCCCATTCAAGACAAGTCTCTCGCGAGAGCCCTAAGCTCGCGGGGGAAGCAGCACCAAGACCCGCAGGGGAGCAGGGCCTCCCCATGCCCCCTCCTAAGCGAAGGAGATCCCTATACAACGCTCGACCTCAGGAGGCCAATGATGATGTAAGGGGAGACAGGCAGGCACCAGCATGCCAGACAACGCACTTTCCCCTTTTGGTGCAAAGGGGGGCAATGACGTACGCCGGTTCCCAAAGGGCCCCGCAAAGGTTTCCATTCCGGTGCAACAAGACCAAGACCATGAGCCCTGCAGGACGGATGTCATCGCCGAGCCCACCACTGCATCATCAACATATACTTTGCACGCGGAGACCACCTTTCGTCAGGATAAAGATGTACCCCTCGTCCCCCTTTGAATTTGGCTGTTGTGGGATCCCTTCCCGCCATAGCATGTGGGGACCCCGACTCATAAGTCGTGATCACCGAATGCACGTGTACAGTGATCCCAGAGATCAATGCTCACTGAACACACAGAAGATGAATAATAAGAGTCTTACATCCACACTTAACGTCTTACACAAATAATGACCACGAAGGTCTTAGCCTTACATAGATAGGGCCACACGGTCCAAACACTTAATTAGAACAAGCAGCGGAAATCTTGATCGAAAGCGTGAACCCATGCCATCTGCCTTAACCTACAGGCATTGTGACTGGGAAGCGTCCTAGTTCGCATGTTTGTCTCCAACGAACTCTTCAACATACTCCTGTTCTTCCATGCCTCGCAAATTAAATAACAAGTGGCAAGCTAATGAGTAGTTTGAATGTACTCGCAAGCAACCCAAGTTGTGGAACAAGGTAACATGATGCATGATATAGCACTAAATAGGTAAATTTGCGGAAAGCTAATTTTGTATGCAATTGACATGATCAAGTAACTAGTGAGCATGCATCAACAACTAGCGGTATCCATGTGAACAAAATACCGATATCATCATAAGCAGGGGTAGAACATCTCATGTTCATTCATCATGCTGAATCATCGGACCCAGCTCATGTGACCTCTTGTCACCATCACATCCATACTCACTCCAATGTTTCATGAAAACAGCCGAACGTGGCATAAGCAGCACCGCCCAACTATCCTTGACCGTGGACAAGGCTATTCGAATAGTTTTACACTCTGCACAGGTTTCACACTTTACCCACAAGACTCGGGGAACTTCCGTGTCATCCACGAGTCGTGGTATATGACATACCCTAGGTAAGCACCCAAACAATGCCTTTCCCCTAGCGATAGTAAACAAAGAGTCCATTGGATTGGTACCCAACCCTCACGATGTACATCACACGAGCCTCGCTCTAACTGTACCATCCATGAGGGGACCAACGGTGTGCCCGGTGCCTGTAAAGACAGCACATGATCGTACATACCGGTATGGCCCTATATCGAGAGTGACCACACCACTCCCGCCACTAGTAATGCGGGCTCCTTGCCAGTACCCACCAAGGTAATCAACAAAGCCACATCCCATAAGGGGTATCGTGGTTGCACATGTAAGGTTGGGATGGTCAACAAATCTTAAACCCTCCATTTTTCGAAAACACATCCTCCTCTTGTTCCGGCACACCACTTCTTTCTCAAGTGGTCACCCACCTCATCATCATCATCATCCCTTCACTTCACTATGCATAAAGTCCCTTCCCACTTACGAAGCATCTACTAGCATCCTAACTCCACCCACCCACACAACCCTCATAAGGTGGTAGGGTCATGCACGATGCAAGTGTTAGTGGAGAAGTACCGGAGGCATTCCACCGGAAGGGGAACACCACATCACATGATCAAATATGATGAAAGTAAAGTGCTATATGACATAAAATAAAAATGGTTTCCCATCATGGTCAAAGGGCTGCTTGCCTAGCTCAACAAAGTCTTCGGGGTCTTCGAAGTCTTCGGGTCCAACTTCTTCGTCAACCGCGCAATCTATCGTCGCGAAATAAAGCAATAAAAATAAGCAATCACACAAAACAGAGCACTCAATCTACTACCAGAAATGTTAACCTACTCTGATAAATACTAAATGTCACACTAAAAATACTTTCGTAGGTTTTTGTTGTGAAAAACATTTTAGAAATTAAATAACAAAGGCAAAAATGTGCCTAAATATAGGTTTTAAAATAAACTATTACTAAAGATAATTTCCAACATTTTTACTAGTGGCACTATTAAATTCTGTAGATTATTTCAAGATTTAAGGTGGAAAAATATTTGGATTTGGAATTTATTTGGGCTCTGGGGAATTTTGGGGGTTTTCACGAAAAAGGAAAAAGAAAAATGGCTCGGGGAAAAGGGCCAAAAGCGGCTGGCCAGATCGGCCCAGCCGGTGAAGCCGACCCACCTGAGCATGGCGCGCGCGCGCCGGTTCAAACCTGACCAGCGGGCCAGGCTGGTCAACGAGAGAGAGGGAGGTGGGGAACCCTGGGAGGATGACAAGCGGGGCCCGCTTGTCATCACCTTCCTCGGGACATGGAGGGAAGAGGGAGCTCACCGGCGGCTAAAGGGCACGGGGAGGCAAACGGAGAGCAACACCATGCTCAGAGGATCACCGCCGGTAGAGTAGTGGAGGAGGGGGACGCCGGGAGGCTCCTGTTCGCCAGCGACGAGGAAATCCGGCGGCGGCTCCTCGGAAAGAGGATGGTCTGGACGTCCTGCACATCAGACGGAAGCGGAGATAAGCGGAAATGATCAGGGAGAGATAGGGGCTCCAGATCGGGGAAGGACGAGGGCGGAGGGGGTTGGATACCTCGCGGAAGCTGGCGGCCCAAAATGGTGGCACTCAGCTCGATCCCGAGCACAGAGGGAAGGGGAGGAGCTGGGGCATGGCCGGGTGGTCAATGGAGGAGGAGAGGGGGCCGGAGAGGGGGAGAGAGCTCGGGGGAGGCCCTTAAAAAGGGGGCCATCGGTCCACCATGGGCGTGGTGCGCCGGTGTGGACCAGGGCGTTGCCACGGGCCATGGGGGCGAGCCGGGCTGTGTCTAGGGGCTCCGTGGACTCAGTCCGAGCCCGTTGAGGAAAAGGGCAGCCAGGAGGGGGGCCCGGGGGTGTGCGCGTGCGAGTGCGACCATTGTCCGGTTCGGGCGGTGCCATGCACGCATGAGAGAGAGAGAGGAGAGAGAGGGGGCCGACCATCTGCCACATTACGGATGTCGAGGCCGACCAAGGGGACATGCGGGGGAGGCCCATGGCTGTCGGGCGGCGCCGGGCAGGGGCGGCTACAGTGCGGGAGCGCACTGTAGCGCACTCCAGAGCGCCCAAATGGCATGCCGGCATATTTTAAGCCCCCCACGCATGTCTTCTAGTGTCTCGGGGCTTTAGAAGATTCCCAAGGGCTAGGAGGAGCTAGGGTGGGATCTGGAGAAGCCTTAGGGGAGAAGGGAAGGGGGAGAGAGATAGAAAAAGATGCCGCTAGGGGTACAAATAGGGGTTTTAACCCACCTCATAGTGGCCTAATGACTTGGGACTTTTACAGGAGGTGAAATGCATCTATGTGAGGCTGCGGTAAAAAGTTGGGGGCAAGGGTAGAGAGAGAGAGGTCAAAATGGGGTTTTTACCAAATCACCAGAAGGTGTTTGATGGTGTTTTGGGCAAGAAGATGTTTCCACCTTACTCAGATATTTACCAGGGTCAAAGGCTAGGTAGATATGAGGGGATTCACCAAATTTGAGCTTAAGAGGAGGAAGTTGTCAATGGAGATTTGATAAACCCCATAAATTAGCACAATCAGATTTCTATAGATCAATTGATGCTAGGCTTTTACCCTTGATGCACCACTTAGTGTATCATCACTATTTGGCCATTAGAGCATGCCCACAAAGTTTGAAGCCAAGGGAAGACACTTTATAATGTTAAGTTGCTCAAATTTGATTCTGGACAACAATGGTTTTGGGATGGTTTGATGAATCAAACCAACTTGGGTTGAGATTAAACTTTTCAAGATCATCACCCATGGTAGTGTTGACTTTCTAGAATTTTCCTGGAATTTATTGAGAATATTTCTTATAGAAATATTCCAAAAGTTTGATTTGAACAAAAAGGGTTTTGAGGTGTTCTGCCCATGATTTGATCATGCCCTTATGTTGAAACTCTTTTATATGGAAAATATATGTCCACTGAGTCTCTCTAAATTTTCTCAAATATTTTCAAAGCATTTAATTAATCTTTCCCTAGGAAAAACCATTTCTGGCCTTAAGAAAAAGCCTTTAAATAAATTATGAAAATAATCTTTAAAAATAATATTTGGTGGTTTTGAGAAGTCATATATATAGTAGGTTTGAAATAAAGCCTTTGGAAAACAAGGGTCCACCTAATTTGAAGACTTGCAGTGCAAACCTCATTTCAGGGGGTTTTGAAAACCTAATTTGAACAAATCATTTTTGGTTAAAACATTATTTGATAAAAATAGTTTTGGGCACTATTCACATGGCATGATCCTTGGTCAAGAGGTTTGGGACATGGAAGATGAATATGAAGTGAAATAGAAACTAGTAGTGCCATAAAACACAATCAACAAGCAAGCAAACAACATAGCGAGCAAGCACAAGCACATAGAAAAAGTTTTAGTTGGCTCCAAGTTTTATAAACCCAAACATAACAATGTGCTACAATCACAGGGTGCGACAGACCTTCCCTCCTTACAAAAATCTCGTCCCCGAGATTCCTAGGCTAAGCACTAAAA